>JACXGJ010001192.1:0-90994 GCA_016801105.1 Esox niger
TATCACGTTGAGACTCTTAAACGACAGAGAGGATTTCGAAATGGATATCTACGCAGGGTATGCTATCGTACTGAGCACAATAAACAGTTTTACTTGGATTCAAACTTAATCTGCATGACATCTAGTGAGGTTTTCTTCGGCTTTGTGAGAATTTCCTGGTCTGACATTCTCTAGGAATGGGCAGCAGCACAGAGTAGACATGCTCCTACAGAGAACTGACCCCACCATCTGATTTATACCCACTGACTGCCCCCAGCTGTTACTATTGTCTGAGCCAAGACTAAGCATGCATAGATGAATTGGCCAAACGCTACTTAGGGGGAATTTGAAATGTCCACTCAAAAAATGAACTCACCATATAAATGGTCAAAGTTTCAAGGCTTTCCAACAGCACTTATGATAGGATATAGCAGGTGAAAACATTTGTATGTGCTAAAATTGCAAGTACACCCTTCACTGTCCTGAATATACTTTAATGAGATATGCATTACTTTTAATTGTAATCTGAGATTAAGATACTTCCTCAAAATATTACTCATGGCAAAATGATACACACAGTGGTTTAAACAATACATTGCAACCTCTTTTCCATACATTTCTTTGAGACCCAAAAATCTTAAATAAGCATTCTGGCCAACAGCAAATACTTTTTCCACATAATCATGTTGGAAGATTAAAAGCTATATTTAATGGAGAAATGGAAAGGGACACATCTACCTTTTTTATTGAAGAAGACCACCTTGAACCTGTCAGAAAAAGATTGCCAGAAACTGTCAAGTCCAACAGCCCACAGAAATAAATCACAGCTTCATTGTGAAACTATTGAGGTCTACAACTGAGGGGCTTCTGTTTCAAAATATTTTGTCAGGCCTTTAGTGAGAGATGGGCAGCCGTGTCTGGCCCAATGTGTGAGGCCAACACAATGAGTCATTGTGGCTGTGAAGGGAGAGACTGGACTGTTGGAGTTCACAGAGGAGGGATATTACTCACAAGTCTGTGCACTGCTCACATATCGATAGGACTCTTGTCTATGGCTCCAGGCTAGTGCCCTGAATATGGCACAGAGACTGTAACACTTATCTCACACCTGTTGACCCAAACACGCTTGATGACGAGCTGTTCACAGGGCACCTCAACTCAAAGGCAAACATGAAATCAGATGAATGTGATTACAAGCCAACTATCTCGATGTGCGTAGAACAGTAATGACGTGTGTTCTCATCAGCCTGACATAATGGTTCTTTGATGTGGTTTAAAAAAACAAACCACTCCAATAATGTCCTCCATTTTTAAAGACCAATGATTTATTTTTCAGGGGTTTGGGAGATTGCATACTGTAAATAATTAAATGTGTCAAACTATTTTATGAGCATGTTGCAGTTGTGTCTTTACACATCTTTTTCAAAAGACTGGGGCCACTATCAATATTATTTAGATTTTTCAATATTATTCCTCATGAAGCCCTCTGTTTTTCCGTTCCCTGTATTGGAAAATGTTGGTGTCCTTCCAACTCCTGACCTACATTTATATCAAATTAACAGTGCTCTATTGTACCACTCATCCCATTATAACCCTTGACAAAACAGACTATACACTGGAATAAAACTCCAAAATTACAGTCACAATTTATAAAGCAAAAATCCCCCGGGTCAATGATGTTCCCTGGAGTCCAAGGAAAAAAAACAGCCTGTCTTGTGCAGGAATTCTTGCCTCAGGTAGAGCTCAACTATATCATATTTTTGGTTGGCTCAAACCATTAGCCTTGCCATTACGTGCAAGAATGCCTTGAAACTTTGCAAAGGAGGAAGATACATCAAGTACTGAAATCCCACAAAATCCTGTGGAGAAAAACTGTCTTTCACAAAACTGTCTGAAACATCATGATAAACATCTTACAGGAGAATATATTGTCTTTTCACCAAGGTGACCACAAGAATACGTACACACTCTTTTTCAGGGTAATATGAAACCCACGTTTTCTGCAGAAGTCAGAAATGTGTAGCCCACTGAGCTGAAGCCTTGGCGATGTATCAGGCAAGCACCTTCCAGCACACACTCAAATGTATACATAATGTACAAACAAACACGTCCAATGGTCTGTAGTCACACGGTCCGTCTCCAAACAACATCTGATAGTATATTTGTATTGTGTTGTATTTGTATTTGCAATAATATGTTGATTAATAGTTCTCGGTACACTCTGAAAAGGGATATAATTTCAAACAGCAGTAGATCAGTAAAGTGATTGTAAAAGGTGTCTACTCAATAAAAGTGTTATGGCCAGATGGCAGCCTAATTAGCCCTGTGTATTTTTCTATTATATACTCCTGTGCTTGTTTCATAAAACCAGATTCACTGTATTCCTCTATGTCCAATCCAAAACAATGATACAACTATAATTAATATGGAGTATTTTTTTCAGTGTTGGTTTTCAACTTCCAAAGTAGCCCGTATGCCTTTCTGTTTTGCTATTCGATTCCATATCATTCCCCGTACTCCATGTCATAGATATGGTAAAGAGGTCAGCCGAACACAAATCGTGGAGGATGGACGGACACACTCGCCAACTCTGATCTACCAATGTATATATCTGTTATGATTCATTTTATGATTCATTTTATTGTAGCAGACCCCCAGTGGTGTGATTCAGTTCAATGTATTTGACTGGTTTTCTTACATACAATTTAAAAGGTGTCCTTTTCAGGTTTCGTTTTGGTCAACGCTAGTTCTTCCTCCTATTTGCATAAGCAGGTAGGATTTCTGTTTGCCCTTAATTGTTGAGAATGACATGAAGATATTTTGAAGAAGACATTTAAACAGACATCATACACCATTTTTACCTTGACATAATGTTAAATACACATTCAAACAAAAGCTTAAATGTAGGCAATTTTGCTGCTGCTGTGCATCAAGGACATGTCGCTTACTTCGCCTGCAGCATCTCTCACCCATTTGTTTTCACAGCCTTAATATTGATATGGTTCCATTGACATTTTTACCATTAGCCAAGCGACAGGAGTGGAATGTTAGCAAAAAATGCTGCCACCCAGATTACTACAAAACACAAGTGTTGACAATTCTGCAGATTATTATTACTAATATTGGACATGACATTTTAATGAGTAATGGTGATGTTTTTAAAATAAACAAAAGCTTGTTATTCTATAACCAATGAGCAGTACTCTGTTTTTTGTTTAATGAAAGGCATCAATGTCCTCAATAGAAATGTGAATCTAACTTCAAAGGTCAAGGGATGAAAGTTAAGATGAGCACTGGCTTTCCAGTTGGTCCGGGTACAAAAACCTGACTACCTCCCTGATTCCTTCCTCACAAATCCTGGTCTTGGGAATTTCCTTCTGATTGTCTTCTTCCTCTCTGAATCGTTTCCAAGTCTCTGTGAAAAAGAAACAAAGAATTGACATGCTGCCATCCAACAGCAGACGAAAACCTACCAGTCAATACAAATGTGTCTCCCCAGCAGGAAACATGATAGTTACTGAGAAAAAGGAAAAAAGGCATTTTTAATCTGTTAAAATGAAATGCAGTTTCCTTTGGTCTACAATGTCTATGACTTTGTGTCTGGTTTGAGCAATGTCGTCCAACAATTGTCAATAATCATAGATATTAGCTATGGAAGCAGTAATCCATGGTATCAACAAAATAGTTGTACTTCTGACCATATTTTTGGCTATACAGTGTTTGTTTACAATTCATTGTTTACAAACATTGGAGTAAAACAAGCAGAGCAGGACAGTTTAAATAAGCCCATAATTCATAAATACAGACTCACTGAGTACATTTCATAAATGTATAAAAGCATATAAAATCGATTAAGGACCTTAAGATTCTAGATTCAATTAAAAAGAAAGCTGTGTACACAAAAAAAGAAATGTAATCGCTTACCTTCGTCTAATGTTGTCAGTAATGTGTAATTTTCTGGATTATCTATAAGGTCTTTCTTCAGAATATCCTCAGTTTCCATTAACTGTACTCCTGGAAAAATTTAAAAAATCCAAATTGGGTAATATTCCAAAACAGTTAGGTAACCCCACAGCTGTAAATCTGTGATCACTGCCATGCTAGTGCCCTGAAGTCCTTCCCCTCCTAGTTACCTCCTACCGTCTTCCATATTTGCACTTCAACTTCAGCAGTCCCTTGTCTTTCAATAGCAATTATCCTAACGGTGTCCTCTGCGTGAACCTTTGACGATGGCTTAACTTTGTACACCAAGAGTTTGTTATTGTCATGTCCAAGATTTATGTTCATGTAACAGTCAGTCCTGTTGCTCTCGGTTTTAAGTTCTAGGGGCAAGGGGAAAAAAGGCATATCAAAACATATTGTTTAAAGAAATACTGCTGTAAACTCAAAACCTAGGGTTATAAGAATGTGTGTAATTGCATTGTGAATAAGTTCTAAGCTACCTGGACAAATCTTACAGCATTTCCCCTCGGCTTTTATGGGATGTTGGCATGGATACTGGCTGGGACATGTGAGGCGTTTGCAGTCCTGTATGCCATCCTTACAGGTGCACAGAATGCACTCTAGAACTTTCCCCAGGACCGGGTGCCATACATCACCGTGAGAGTAGGTCTTACCACTGTATTGACATGCTGAGAGAAAAACTAAACATATTACATTATCTAGACTTACAGACATTACAATGACAGAACTGTTGGGGTTATAAGAATGCTGATGACAAGGGGAGGGTCTCCCACTGTAGGCCGTGGATGTAGGACTTTCAGGAATATATTCTGTTGGATTAGGGTTATCAATAAACGCTCACCCTTCTGCTGCTTCTTCTGAAGCAGGAAGTTGACGGTGGTCTCTGAAGCACCTTTGAAGTAGAGTTTGGGTATGCCCAGGCCTCTGGGAGTACCCCTTACTGTGGTTGGAGTAGAGTGGATGGAACGCCCCCGAAGCTGATCCTCAACACAGTGGTCAACTGAATGTCTCTTATGTATTCATGAACACAAAAACAGTTATTATGGGGTTACGTTGGGCTCTCATGAAGTCCCAATGTTATCGAGTCAGAATGTGAAGAATACATTGACACAGATGGGATTAAAACGAAAGCCATTAATGAATCCGACAGTAAGAACACGTACAACGCCTCGGTTCAGCTGCTGCCCTCCATCCTCCACTGACGAGTAGCCATTGATGCCACCATCTAATCAAACAGAAATCAAGCAATATACTCATTTATTTTTATATTTGCTTCGGTGATGACAGACAGTGAGGGGGAAATCTGTGGTAAAAAATGCATGTTCTCACCTCTGCACATCAGACAACAAGTATCTGGGACTGACACTGGTGAGGAGCAGGTCAGGGGCTGACATGTTTTCAGAGCACAGAAGATATTTCCGTTCTAGAAACAACAGAGGGACAAAATTGCTGAAGAAAGAACGGATGTTGTTTCAGACGTCGCAGAGATGAGTGGCATTGGTAAGCATGGGGCATTGCAGCTAATCACATAAACAGCTCCAGTCTGTGCTCAGATCTGACACCTGAAGAAAGACTCCCACATACATTCTCCAGTGACAAGCTGTACATCAATGGCTTCGTTGTAAGCAACAAAACCATAAACTAGAAAGAAAGACAGATTCTCTGACTTACAGAACATGTGCACATCACACACTGGTTGGTTTGTCGAGAGGGGAAAAGATCATGGTTAGCAAAGGTTTCCCCTGGTTGGTAGATGGTTCCATTATACCTGCAGGACTTCACCGGGGCCCTCAAGCCAGCCGGAATCCTAGGCTCATCTGAGGAGATAACGGCAAAGACCCGGCATGTAACTTCCTCATGTTTTATAGACTGCTTAGCCTCCTCCTTAAGGATTAGAATGGTGTTTACAACTGATCAAATCCCATGAAGGAAAGGGGCATTTAAGTAAGCATATTCTACAAGGTGGCATGAACATTAAATACTTTAACTGATCGTGGTGTCTCACATGTTCGTATGGGCCTGTGGTTAAGCCTACCTGTGCAGCGAGGGCAGCACTGCTGTGAATCAGTCACTGGGTTCTCACATCGCAGAGTGGGACACTTTATCGTGTTACATTTCACATGGCCTGTCTACGAGAGGGAAACGTTACACGGTTTACGGGCATACCTTGCAATCCCAGACACCGAAAGGCGTTCAAGCAACTTCCGACATGGTAGGGAGAAGCCTAAATCCTTGTTGCAACAGTAGCCTACAATCCAATATTACTCTGATTCAAAGAGATTGGACACAGTAGTTGTCTGTAGGGAAGTGTATGAGCCACTTCTTGGTACATGTTTATTATTGAATTAACCAACAGAAGTTACCAAACTGACAAATGACTTATTGTACTGGTAGAGTACCTTAGTGCAGGAACACCACATACAAAACATGAATCCAAAGGGTTCCAGATAAGGATGCCAGCTGTCTCCTGGACTGTAAGTTTTCTCTTTGAAAGTACAGAAAACTGCCGACACTGGGTGCAAGAAAAAAAAATTATGGAAAGATGGAAGATAATACCCAGAGTTCACACTTCTGGTCAGAATGCCAAAATCTGTTTTTTTAAATCAGTGTTTGACAATAGATTGCACAAAAAGCAAGTTTAAGTGATAAAATCAGATGTGTATATGTGAAGACAGCAGGCATTTGCTGACTTTGCTAATTTAGTTGTCATAGTAACAAGGGGTTTGAGTGAAGGGATGATTGGTGGTGCTCATGCTTCCTCACTCATGCTTCCTCACTCAGACTAAAGTGTTACTAATGTGACAGCAATGCCTGCTGGGAAGTTACCCTGTTGCTTTGAATGTTTGCTGGTGTAAGTACCCTTCAAAACCCTCAAAAGATATGATAAAAAGTCATTTTTATCAGCCAGCTAGCTGATTTAGCTTGTTAGCACACTAATTTGTTTATAAACAATTGATGCTATCGAATTTCACCATTCAGACAAGTCACATAACCAGGAATCAGATTTGAATTGAATGTGGTTTATAATATCAAAATATGTGGTTTTGAAGTTCAGACAGCACTACAAATCACTGAAATCGATATGAGGAGAAATGTGATTGCATGTAAAGAAGGCTAAAGTTACTTTAGCAGCTGAATCATTTACCATGTGAAGCATTGAAGACTTTTTCATGAACAGAAAAATGATAAAACTGATCTGATAAAAAAATATATGTCTTCCATGACTCACGAAGTAAGCTAACTGTCAATGTCTATGCTACTGCCACACATGTGGATTAAATCAGTAGTATTGTCATATGTTAATGATGTTACGTTGGCAAAAAAATACATTAAAATAATATTACAATTACCCTGTTCAAACACAGTAATGAAACAATATTTTAAAGTAAATGTATTACTTTTACTTGCAATAGAATTACCTACGCTTTTATGTGAAACCTTAAAATGTTTTGCTTTCTGTCAACATTATTTCTTTTTTCTATATTTGGCTAGTTTATACAGTGCGTATGTTTCTGTCCTTTTTATCCAATAAAGAAGCATTTCATCAATTGTGGGAAACGTTAACTTTAGATTTGCGTAGTTCGTCTGTCCTACCTTTTCTTGTTCTTATAACATCTGCACCACAACCAGCGAACAAACGGATGCAAATTAATAAGAAAAGATGCTTCATGTTGCGGGATAAGTCCAATATGAAATGAAATTGCAGCAACTGCGACAGCAAGCCCCAGGACAGTGTGAAACTCCCCACTAAATCACGAATTTATTCCTGTTTTTCATTGAAGGCGCCTCCTACAGGATGAATACGTAAATTGATATACTGGATGAAATGATGTGGAGTTCCATCAAAGTTCACGTCAGGACGTTGAAATCATATGGAAGAAATAAAGATATCATATGGAAGAAATAAAGATATCTATAATGCACTTAAAATCACGACTTTATTATCAAATAGAGACATATAGCAGACATACTAAAATTCACAGTAGCCCCCCCAAAAAACATTAATCAACACCCAAACAGAATGAAATCACCTTTTGTAAGTCACAAGCACACAGGTTTTCAAGGACTTAAAAGCAGATGAGTACTGCACATAGGAACGATGAAGCTTTGAGCAGCATGGGGACCTGTTTGCAGGTCACTTGGTTCCAGTGGATGAACAATACAGATGGCAACAAGAATGATTAAGCTTGCTTCCGCTGCCAAAATAATGTCAGACGAGGACTGGAGTGTCACTGCACAGTAGTTTCTATCGGAGAACTCTGCAATTATAACTGCTATAGATCAGACATATTGGCTTGACACAAAAACATTTAAGATACTTTAATATGAATTTGTGTATACTGAATGTTTCATATAGTTTCTTAAAAAGTCCAATCAAAACAATATTACAAACACAACATTTTTTATATTTTGTCCAGATTTTATTAAAACACACAGATTAAAATGGGTACACTGATACAGCCAGACGTCATTAGGACAACATCTTTACATAGAGCGAGGGGACACGGTATACAAAAGATGTCCACATGGCATAAGAAACTTAAATCCTCACTGACATGTAACTCACATACTTGCTTTGACCAAATAACACCAAAAAACTTTGGAGAGCACTAGTCCATTTACTGAAGGTAGCAACAGTGATGTAGAACTGTGATGCCAAACAGTGTATATACACCAAATTAGACACTTTGCCATGAATGACACCAAAAACCACATTATCAACTTGAGGTTTGTTGATAACTACTTAATGTACAAGCTGCAGTGGTTTAATTGGCTAGTTAGGTCTATAGGTTCCATTTACTTTCTATTTGTGGGTTTAAAACACAATGAGACATGTGGCAATAGACGAGACAAAAAAAAACACAAATAAGAAAAAGTGCATTAACTCCATACTGCCACTAGATGTCACAAAACATATTTTCCCTGTAAAAGACTAAAAACAGTGAAACACTTAACTGTTGGCAACCACATGTTTCCCGTCACGGTTGTACTCCTTCACTTTCACTGAGTAAAGGGACTCACTTGTGTGGAAGAAATTACAGTACTCTGGGGTACACAGAAAAAGCCAATCGAGAAAATGCGCTTGTCAGACATCCAAAGAATTTGGTTGGAGTATAAAAATAGTCAACCAGTCTAAGAGAGCATAGTATATACTTAACGCAAGAACCGTCCATCCATACCCACGAGTTTCCCCTATATTCACTATGTCCCATCAAACATGTAGATTCTGTCAATGTAATAGGCCTACTGGAGGTTAATACTGGAGGTGTTCCTTAAAAAGGTTCTCCTATATTCTAGTCACTTACGCATGCAATCATACAAACACACGCGTGCGCGCGCGCACATATGTATGTACGTACGCGCGCACACACACACACACACACACACACACACACACACGCTGTCTCAGGACAGGATACTGCTCCCCGCTCCTGCATCTTCATCCTCTGTCTTCTGACGTTTCTTAGCCCGGATCTCATTCATGGCCTGCTCTATGGAACGGGTGTCCCTTTTGTTGGCCACAGGTACTGAGAACAGGTGAACCACAAATTTAGACAGTACAAAGCCCAGGTTAAAGGAAACCTCATGTATAAAGGACAACAAATCAATGCCCAGTGTCTTCACACTCACCCATGCCATAGGCCTGGTTGGCCTCTAGAGTATGAGCAGCGTCCTTGGCAGAAGACGTGCCGATCAGGTGGCTGTACTTGTCACGGTAATTAGAACTGGGAGAAGCTGCTCTCTTCTGCGTTTTACAGACGGTCTCCTCTTCCAATGCAGCCTGCTCCTGAAGAAGGGTGTAACAAACAGGTACATTTATCAAAGGCCAATGGTTTTGAAAGCAACTGACCCTCTCTAGAAGCACCACGTGCATACCACACGGAGACTCTGTATATCCTTCTGACATTTCTCTGCATAAATGATCGCGTTCTATCAAACCCTTTGCATCTATGGGCATGTGTGGTATAGCAGAGTTTGTGCTCCTCTTCCATTATATTACTGTGCATAAGTGAGTGAGTATATATATATATATATCCAGACTTACTTTAAGTCTGCGCCGGTATTCAGCTTTCTTGGGGTCCCACTCCTCTCCTTTGCGGTAAGCCTCCAGCTCGTCATCTGACGGGGCAAACTCCTGCCAGTGTCATGAGATATATTCATGTTGTTTTCATATTCTCAGTTTAGCATCAGGGGAAATAATGACTATACAATGCGTAATAAAATGCACCCACTGTGGAGACAATGGTACAGGTCAAGGGAAGGGCATGAACATCTGATGACATTTGTGAATGGAGCCATAAAGCATGTCCGTTGAGGACTGACCTTCTTAAAAATAGTGACATAT
The DNA here is from genome assembly GCA_016801105.1 of Esox niger. NCBI lineage: Eukaryota > Metazoa > Chordata > Actinopteri > Esociformes > Esocidae > Esox > Esox niger. The sequence goes on from JACXGJ010001192.1 coordinate 10,289, forward strand.
CTGCTCTCCTCGTCCTCCCCAAAAGAAAAAGATGTCAGACCAGCGACCTCTGCTACATCATGCCTTTTAACAAAATAGAAAGTGAGTACAAAACACACACAACCGTTTCAATTTTTAGTTCCAAAACTATATTCCATTTACAAATTTTCCATTACAATATGCTCCTTTCAATTTTTCCCATAGGATTGTACTTCCTCTTCTGTTGCGTACTGTCTTGAATGAATTCTGAGACCTCTTTCTCCATCTGAAAGAAAGAGGGAAGAGTTCAGCAAGGTCAAGCGCAGTGCCACTGGAGACTGGGAAAGGATTTTGTTATGTGGAGCTAGGCTGAACACGTTATTGGCTGGATGGTGTGGAGCTAGGCTGAACACGTTATTGGCTGGATGGTGTGGAGCTAGGCTGAACACGTTATTGGCTGGATGGTGTGGAGCTAGGCTGAACACGTTATTGGCTGGATGGTGTGGAGCTAGGCTGAACACGTTATTGGCTGGATGGTGTGGAACTGGGCTGTACACGTTATTGGCATGATGGGGTGGAACTGGGCTGTACACGTTATTGGCATGATGGTGTGGAACTGGGCTGTACACCTTATTGGCTGGATGGTGTGGAACTGGGCTGTACACGTTATTGGCATGATGGTGTGGAACTGGGCTGTACACGTTATTGGCTGGATGGTGTGGAACTGGGCTGTACACGTTATTGGCATGATGGTGTGGAGCTCCCTATATTATTGTGCTGGGGGAGTAGGGTCAGTTCTCCATTATAAATCCTTGTAGATCTAAGGAATGCATTTTCAAAGTTTTCCGTGTCTCCTGCCGTTTTAAACTTAGGAAGATATGAGGTCTTGGCCCAGACCTGCAAAGTACCAGGACTGACTCGTTGCTGTCCCTGTCCAAAGTCCTCCTGGTTGTGTTGCAGATCAAGAAGATACCTGACAATTTCAGCTGCCACTACTAACCCCCCCCGTTGTCCCTGTCCTTGTCCATCTGGTCATGCCTCCGACCTGGATTAGGTTTATAAAGACTCTGGGCTCAGCCCACATATTAATTATTGCAATTTTGACTCTTAATATGTTCACCCAGCACAGCCAGAAGAGGGCTGGTCATCCCTCTGAGCCGGGTTACTATCTAGGTTTCTTCCTAAATTTCAGCCGTCTTAGGGAGTTTTTCCGAGGCACTGAAATTCAACAATACTGTAGTTTGCTCCTTGGGGTTTAAGGCCGGGTGTTTTGTAAAAGGACTTTGTGACAACTGCTGATGTAAAAAGGGCTTACTAAAATCAATTTGATTGATAAAGCTGGGCTGTACAGCATCTCACCCGTTTCCTGAACTCTGCTTTCTTTTTCTTCTCATCTTCCTGCATCTTCTTCATTCTTGCTGCCTGTTCTAGAATAGAAAAAAAAAAGATATTTTCATTGAAAATATAGGCCTATCCATACCCATGAGTGGATATTCAGAAATCTCTTTTACCAGACTTTTAGCCCCTAAACATACCGTTTATTTATCAATGTGACATGGATAAGGGGCATCTGGGCAAAGAAATCCACGCAGTATAAGGATATAGTTGTTGGTCTACATCACATAAAAGCTGTTACACATGTGACTTACGTAAGAACCAGTCTACTTTCTAAAACGCAATAACTGGTAAACGGGGAGCGCGCTGCTTTTAAGCGAACAGATTGGCAAAGATTGCTTGAATGATGGATCGTTTGACCAATAGCAGCAACAGAAATAATAAGTTTGACCAATCCGAGACATCTACACAAGGACAAATACTCGTACGTGACTGGATCTTTTACTGCACAGTACCGACGATAGGGAGATTGAGCATTCCACGGAAGGGATCCCTTAACTCAATTTACGGAAATGTTTTATCTATATGATCCGAGTACTTTAGAAATAAATTTAGGATAAATGGTTACAGAGTAATATTGCTTATACCTCGGGCCAGACAATGGGGAGGTTGAGAACTCCACGAAAGGGATCCTGTATCAAACTACATTTACGAAAACATCTTATATTTACAGTCTAGTAGTTATAAATTAGTTCAGGAGAAACAGCTATACACTAATATTGCTTATACCTCGGGCCTTTCGTCGGCTCTCCTTGTCGCCAACTGTTGGAGGTTTTTCCATTGAACTCAAAATTGAGCCCAGGAGGTCCGCCATCTTGGACTGAATGATTTCAACCGGATGCACGTTGTTTAAAAACATTCGTTTTGAGGGGCTACGCATGCGCATACAGGCGAATTATTATACGCTCTTAAATATGGAAATGTTGCATGAAATGTGCTGAAATAATATTCAACTAGAATTATATAGTTTGTATTATTCTTGAGTTTATTCACTGTGCCTTTTTGCAGCTGTTTGTCCATGAGTGTGGGCTACACAGGAAAAATATAGTTCCAATGAATTCCAAACTGCAATTTACTTTTGTCATTTTGATTGGAAATGTTCTTAACTAAACAAATAATAATACATTAAATATGAAGACATTGATATCCCCTTACTTGTCAGGAATGATGGAAATGTAGGTGTTAATCAGTTGAACGGAGGAACATGTACGGTTCACGTCACACAGTTTTGGAGGAAAGTAGTGTGGAGGACATAGTAAAAACATTTTACTATGATGGATTACTGAATCACAAAGAAGATGTGATTCTGAAAGTACACAACATAACATCTGATTTAAAATCAGTCCCCCGTCACCATGCCGTGTGAACACAGATGCTTTATCAATCTCCAGTCTGTCACAAAATGTTTTCTCTGTCCAGCAAATAGAATGAGCAGCAGACAAAAGCTGGAGTCGTGCTTGTGAGACTAACTCAGACATATATATCTGTGTATTCAGCCAGTTAAATACTGTCAGAAACTATCATCTAGAGCCATTTACTGTAACAATTAAAGTGTCTTTCTTCAGAGCACAAAACAAAATGTTTCTCCATGTCAATTCAGGAATTTAAACGAACAACCTTTAAGTTACTGACTTAACACTTTAACTACTAGCCTCTACCACCCTTGCATGTCTGAATATTAAGAAACACCTTGTGGAATCTCACCAAAATTGAGTTGCTTGGACTATGGAATTTTTGCAGTATATCTTTTCATGTCTTTTCATAGCTGTAACTTACAAAAAAGCTGTCCTTTTCAGGATCTCAAGTAGCCTATTGGTCTGTACCCTAGATGTCTCTCACTCCCCACTCCTCTCCCACTTTGTAAAGGTCATATCTCCAGCTGTCTCTAAGTGTTAAACGCTGAGGAACGAAGCAGAAGCTGTGTGAGGTGAGAGGAGCACGGACACTGCACCACAGACCACTCTATTTCTATGTCAGACAGAGAGCAGGCTGATGAAGGACAGGGAAAGAGAGAGAGCACAAAGAGGTGATGTGACATGCAGCGAGAGGGCAGACGGACTCACGATGGCATCACTGTGCTACTGCTGGCCATTAGTCGCTCCCATTGTGTTCACGTCTTTGGAGAAAAAATCCCTCCTGAATGCATTGGGGAAGTGTGGGTCGGTGAAAGTCAGGCTTCTTTTTGGACACATTTTTCTTTTCATTTTCATTTGAAAGGAAAAAGATACTCTTAGGGATGTGGATTTATATTCAATTTTCAATGTTGGTACTATGATTTCAAGAGAAACCTCTGGCTGAATTTAATGAGATTTGAAAAGAGATACGAGAGGGAGAAGAAAATGACATAGTAAGTGGGTGAATGGTGTCTGGGTAATATAGTGTGGTCTCGACAGGCATGGAGGTGGTAATGGACATTTGTGGCGAGCAGGTGGGGACCAGTCCGTCTAATCACACTGGCACATGGTGACAATGATAGATGTCTCGTCAGTTTTAAAATATCCCTGTCCACTGCAACTATGGTGATGATTCTCCTGAGGCACCCTTCCCTCAAGGTCATCTCGAAAATGGTAACCACCTTGTCTTCTTTTGCTCACACAAGGAAAAACAAGCCACCTTCATGAATTACAATACTATGAGCATCAAGTAACATTTAGTAATGGATGCATTCAATAGAAAACTAGTGTAATATTTTATCTAACCTGGTTGTAGCATGCAACATACATGCCATTGAAATACTGTTTGTCCCTGTTAATAACTGCAATATAGTGAACACCTTAGCCATTTAATGGTTATTTGGGGGAGCATGGACATATGGAAGCTTGCTATTTAAAATCAATGCAAAATATATATATTTTCATTTTTTGCCATCAAAAGGCAGACAGACCATGAAAACTGCTTTGTGTGCACGTATTGTACTGCCAAGTGGCCGGTAGATCTGGTTGCGTGACCAGCAAAAGACAAAGCAGCTACAGTGAACAGAGGTATACTTTTTCAGATATTTAAAGACAAGCATCATACATTCAAAACAGGGGTTGTTTTTCTTTTTTCTTTTTTGTTTCAAGACAGTAAACTAGAAGTTACGCAGGCAAAGTTACAGTCTTAAGGAGTGATCCAGGCATTTATGTACACTGTGTAGTTGATTTTCAGTTAAACCTAGATCCTGTTAACATGATTACATAAACACAGAACAAAAGAGAATTCGAATCTGGTTGAAATTGTCATTTGCCGAATTCATAATCCTCTCAAGAATTCAACGTTTTCCATATTTCAATTAAGAACAGTGAAGTATTTACATACACTGGAAATGAAAACAAACAAACTGGTATCAAAAATGCACAGAGAACACTCATCAGTAGTAATAACAGAGGTAACTATGGTGGGATAAGTCTCTCGCTCATTTCAAATCCATTAGTGCCCTGAACCTGATCATTAACCAAAGGTTTGCATGAGAGGTTTAGCTAGCATGACTAAGTCCTGATACAAGGAGAAATATGTACCTTGAACTAACAGAAATTAAATACAGCCGAATGCATACAGAAATATTTAATAAAACTGGGAAAGAATAATCATATTTTCATGAAAACAAACTACAAGGAACTCCAGAAATAGACTAAGCAGGTGTGTCCAGACTGCCCAATAAAACACTCATGTCATCTGTTTCAAACCAACACTGACCTCATCTCATCTCCAGAGACATGTGCCAAAAAGCACACATTAAATCCTCAGTTACCACCTGACACCAAATGCACTGACTCCCACCAGTCTGAATCCTGATGGCCGCTAGGTCCTGTGCATTCGTTTGCATCTTTTGGGAAATATAGAAAGACATGTGGTTTTACAGGCCGATGATAATGTAAGCGTGTGCACGTGTTTTGACCACTTTGTTTTGTCAGTAGTCTCACCTGTCCACTGCTAAAAGAGGCCCTGATTCTGGAACATTTGTGTCCTCAATCCATACGTGACTTCACTCTGAAGCAAATCTCAGTCTGACTCATTGGCAGTTTGAATGAACACAGTCTTACACGTATTTGAATTTCCAAGGAAATGCACAATGAAGCATATTGGACTGTATTGTGACATTATGTGGTGAAAAGTGAACTTTGAAGACACTTAGCATCGTTCTTGTCACGCAAAGGTAATGATTTTTCTGGCATGTGACCAATTTCAAATGGGTTTGCTGAAACAAAGCGTCCAAAAACACACTGAAATTTAGCACAGTGGGTTGTGCCTCCGACTGTAGAGGAATAACACATGTACACAGTACTGTTCAATAGCAGTAAAGAGGCTCCTCCAAATAAGCCGGAAAAGGTTTTCATTGTCGTTGACGCAAAAATGGTTTAAGACTGAGGACAAGATACACGACACGAAGACGCAGACCCTGTTGGCGGGCTGCAGAGAGTAAATAAAGCCAAGCTTCTAGATGTTTCCGCAGAGCCTGGATCAGCCCCTTCCACTTGCTAGTGTAAAAAAGGCTGCTTCGAGGGGCACTAGAAATCTACACAAACCACGAAAGCCATGCCACATTTAACACCCTGCTCGGGCTGCTCTCTTAAAGGGACATGCGTACAGTTTACACAACAAGAAAACACAAAGGAAGACACTGCTGTTAAAGGACACAGTGACGGGCCGGTCATGTACGAAGATGACAAGCCGGACACTCGTGTGCTGCTAACCTTTGGCTCTCTGCTGGGTACTAAACATCATTCAGGCTCACAGGCAGTGTTTGCCCTGTGACAGCGTTGGTCACCCAGCCAGTGGGAGATGTCAGAGCTGTGGCTCAATGTTGCTAAAAGTTGCTTAATGGCATCAGAGAGTTCTCCTCCCATTGACGACAGCGCGATTGTTGATGAAGAAGGGTGCGGTTTGCATGAAGACACTGTGCGTCTCCTTCATTCAACTGTCTCTGTCTTTTTCCATCTTCGGCTTTGCCCTCATTGGTCCCTCTGGACCACAGAAACCTAATGCTCGATGTGTCGATGCTGTGAGGGATCTGCAATATATACATATCTTTTGAATGTTTGTTTTTGCACGTTAAAATATTTTGTTTTTCTGTACGTGACACAAAGCAATGCGCAGAATGGATTGTGCGCAAATACTGGAAGCACAATGTTGCTGCGGGCATGCACGTTGTTGGTTATACTGGAGGGGGAAAGAGCGATGTTCCTCAATGTAAAAGCATTTTCCTCATCTTTCTAGACCAGTGTCCTTTATGCAATCGTTTCCGCTTCATGCCCGTGGTTCCTTCTTGGAGTGGGGCTTGTTTCCCAGCAGTGAGTCAATCTCAGCCACAGTCTGAGGGGTCATCTGTGAAATAAGCTGCAGGCATAATATGACATGTCAGTTAATTACCAGGCAATAGATGTTAGGTGACTGCTATACCGCTTTCCTTAAAGATGCCTGAAATCTCTTTCCACTGCATTTTTATACAATTATGTTGACCATCACGTGCATGTGTTATGACAGTGTCATTAGTTTGATGAGTGTTTAGTGTAACGTCTCAGTAGTGTGATGTTGAGGAGTCTCGTTACCCGGAGAGCACCCAGGTTTTCCACCAGCTGGTCAGTGTTGGAGACACCCAGCAACACTGAGCTCACGCCCTCACTGCGAAGACACCAGGCTATAGAAGGACAAAGGGAAAGAGAAGAACAGAGAAAGGGACTCAGACACGCTAGCTGAGAGGATGTGCCAGGCTGACGCCTACTATATTTCATTCTGTTACGATTCTAAACATGATCTTTCAGTGTCAGAGAAATTAGACAACAGAGATGGACAGAATGCTAAACCCGCGTACAATTGGACACACACACACACACACACACACACACACTCCATACCGATGGCTAGCTGTGCGGCAGTGCAGCCCAGTCTGTCGGCCATTAGGTGGAGCTCTTTAATCTTGGCCAGCTGCTTCCGTCCCTCCTCGCTGTGGACGCGCTCCTTCAGCCACTGATAACCCTGCGCCAATATAAGATGGAACAAACACGGAAATATATGATTGTGTCAACCACAGTTGTAGGCTCGAAGGGAAAAAAGTGGGATGGCAACTGAAGAATCTCAATGAAGTAGAAAATTCCTATTTCCACTCCACACGTTAAAAGGAAAATTCTGGAGAACTCACTTTTATGTTAGCCCTGGAGATATCAGGAACACCATCACTGTACTTCCCTGTGATTAGACCACAAGCAAGTGGAGACCAGGTCATCGCCCCCACACCTAGACAGCAGAGAGACGGAAACATTTAGGAAACATTTAGACAGCGTTCTCTGCAGTGGCCACTGAGGCGAGTTGGTGCTGTTGGCCGAATGGTGTGCCTGTGGTTGACTGACCTATCTTATGGTAGAGGTCGGGGAGCTGCACCTCCACCTTGTCCCTCTGGAAGTAATGATACTCGGCCTGCTCACAAACCGGTGGGATCAGGTTGAACTGACGCGCAACAGAGTACGCCTCCTGGTGGTAGGGAAACGGAGAGACGGTGTCATTATCGACTACAAATGGCCTTGTGTCGTTGACTTCCAAGTGCGGGTGTTGACGGGAAGGTTTTAGGGAACAGGACGGATGGCAGAGACTCACCATGATCTCCATGGCGCTCCAGCGCGAGGTGCCCCAGTACATGGCCGTGCCCTGGTTTATTACAAAGGTCATGGCTCGGACTATCTCTGCAGATGACATAAACCCACTTGTTAACAGATTGTAATGAACATGTTCTAATAAGCGATGCCCTTTTCGTACGGGATTTGTTCATCTGGACGAGGTCGGTTACGGGTAATGTCAACGCGTGCGCACACACACACCCCTAATCTGTGCCGAAATTTTTGCCTAAGACATATTTGTCATTAATCGGGGGAGATTAAAAAAGAAATAGTCCCCAAGGCCCTCGGAATATATTTATCTGGTGTGAATTGTGAAATTCACTGTTGCCGTGCTCAGTTTGCAAAGAACATGGGATGATAAGCACAGTGCGCACATAGCATAACAATTATTAACCTGGTTTGTTTTTTAACCTCTTTAAAAGAGGTATGCTTATTATATTATTCATAAATACTGAATAATGAATGAATTGACCAATGTTAGTAAATTAAATGTGTGTGTACAGTTAGTAGTTTTATTTTTGACTTCCTCTGAACTGAATGACAATTACACTCATTCCCAGGGAAAGTTAAAATATCCTAGAACAGCCTCAAGCCTTTAGACATAACAGCACATTTTTTAATGAGCAATTCTTTTTTAATTATGCTGGGCAGTAAAACTAGTTCTGTCAGAAAGTAAATATTAAGAAACTTTTTATAACACCATAATACACAACATAAAGTGTTGGTAGAAGAGCAGAAGACTGCATTGGAACAGATGGACAGTAAAGTGGTAGGACTGATGTGATTGTAACTGACCTTCCATAGGACTGTTGACATCATTACGGTTCGCGAAGACGATGTCCACATAATCTAACTGCAGTCTGGATAGAGACCCTCTCAAACCTGCAATGTAATTAGCAACATCATTGTCATTATTATCATCATCATCATCATTATTATAGGTTAATGTGATTTTACCTTCAATTATGTGCTTCCTGGAGAGTCCTCTTTCAGTCTCCGCCCTGTAGAGTGATAGTGTTCAAATCAGGGGTAAAACAGACATTTTGCAAGAATTGTAGAGAAATTATATCTGGCATTCTTCTACCCAGAATACTTACTGGCCCCCCCAGTAGATCTTGGTTGTCACCACATAACTAGAACGTCTTCCAACAAGATGGGAGGAGAGTTCAGAGAGCACAAGGAGGAAATAGTATATATATTTTTATCACACTTTGATATGAGTGCAACCACTGAGAATAGCGTTTGAAATAGAGCCAACATTACCAGCCGTGATGAAAGACGTAAAACATAAACCATAGAAATGACATTCTATCATGTCAAAAACAATGTCTGTCTGTTCTTAAGAAATTTGAAAAGTTCACGAAAAATACTTAGAATTTAACATATTTAGACAGACGGCTATTCATATGCAGATGAGTCACAGAACTATGAGTAATATCACCTCCATCCTTTCTTTTTGATGATGTTCCCAAGGGTGATTTCAGCCCTGTGGAGAGAAGACCTGACTAAATTAAAATATGAAAAAAGGAAACAAACTTGAGTGGGGAGACTGAAAGATGGTCAGAGAGAGAGAGAGTAATACAGTCAGGCATTGTATAGAGACATTGGCTGTGTTCACGTCAGCAGCCTACAGTACTAGTAGTGGGTATTGGCAAGTACCTTGCGATACGACATATATCACAATACACATGTTACAATTCAATACATCACAATTCATCACGATATCACAACTGAATCACGCTACTTACTGACGTGCTAAAGAAAACCTCAAAGAATATTAGGCAATATACTTGAATGAACAATATTTAGCTAATCCCCATGGGCGACCCCTAATAAAAAAAGAACCATTCAAAAAATACTAAGAACTTCTAAATGTAACCCTCTAGACCCCAATATTATTTCTAGAATGCGGCTGTTGATTACTGAAAATTCTAAAAAAGAAATCTTATTTTCTCACACATTTCAAACAAACAGACACAGCACAAAAAAACATATTTTTTTATATGTCTGATATTCAACAGACATTCACACTGGTTCCTCCATTCAGGCTTTTTCCACATTTAGGGACCATGGTAAAAGAGTAAACCAATTATGGCCAAAATGTCAGCAGACGAATATAGTGCCATTATGGACGAGCTAAACATTCAACTACATTTCATATTGTCAAAAAGATCTTTATTGATTTATCACTAAATAAATGGAAGCCCGTTTAATTCTGTATTATTTTTGGTGGAAAAAGCCTTTATTGATTTATAAATCATCCATAAAAACCTATTCAAATGTGTCGATCTTAAATATAAACCTGATTAATATAATTCGAAAAATATGTGGCCTACTTTTTCAACCTTTCATTTATTGAAAATAGTCATTATGGATATATTTATAATCAATACATCAATTGAAACATATTTACTTTGGTACATCTTTTTCAATAATTGTCATAGAAACTTTAAACCTGATATATAAGGGAGCCTGAACGGAGGAACGGATGTGAATGTCTGTTGAATCTCGAATATAAAACTGATTTCACCTAGGTAATTACAAAAACAAGTTAACTTCGTTTTAAAGAGCACGTAATCTGCTTTAATTTGACAACACATTAATGTAACTTGGAATAATACATTTTGTTTTCCCCCATCAACAATCAATAGAAAGAACAAACGTCTAAGTTTGCATAAAACGATATATTGCGGCCAGAATGAGCAAGCAGTCAAATTTGGTCAGTACAGCTAATATGATCATAATAAAGTAAGCACAAGGCAAATCTCAAGACATACGAGTTTTTATAAATTATATTGTAAAGTGTGTGGCGTACATCTTGTGGCAGTTGTAGGACCTCATCGTGATCAAGTGATAACGCCGACAGCGAAGCGCCTTACCGCTTCTTAGCCGGCAAGTGAAAGTAAGAGATTGTTGCTGCACAAGCGAGACATTTGCGGGCAGATAACTTTATGTTAGTCTGATAGACGAAACAAACCGGACAAATAGTTGTCTAGTTAGCAGTGGCATTTTCCATGGTTGTATAAAATCGGAAGAAACGTGAGAACACAACCAACTAGTGAGCGGGCTAAACAGCGACTACAACGCTTTCCATAACAAGACTGAGCAAGCAACCATTTGAGATCCACAGCTGATGTGCTTGTCTATCAAGTTACCACTAGGGTTACTGTAGTCATCTTAAAAATATTAGCAACATTTCACAGCGTAAAGTATTATTTCTTACTCACCTCGACATCATTATCTCTTTCAAGGACGTTTCTAACCTCGTATAATCAAATAACACAGAAACAATCTCTTCCAAAGTAACGTTAAAAATCGTGGCCGCTTTGGCGCGAGAATTTTTTATAAAGAATGTAATTAAACAAAAATGTCAAATGGCGGCATACCCTTTTCGGGTTTCTTATTCATGAGGGCATCCATAGGAATACAGTAACAGGCTTTTAGCAGGTAGATTTTGTGTTATATACACACTTATATATTCTTTAAAACACGCCGGTTCAGCAGCCACTACTGTCATTAAAATACAGCGGTCTAAAGCATTATAAATGAGTAGACATCGATTCTAGAGATCAGATTATATCAATACAGTATTGTGAAAAAAGAATCGCGATTTTACATTAAATCTAAAATTGGCAACCATGGTAACTATGAGCAAAAAAATGTCAATTCTTTTATACATTTATTCTTTTATTGAACATTCAATTGTAAAATTACTCGGAAAGGGTCAATTTAGTTCAATAAATGTGGCACCCCTGGAAATTTTTATGAGTAAAATCTAATTGAAGTATATTCTCATTCATATTTAAATGTTTTATGTTCACCTGCATGACAAGGAACACTTAAGTGGTAAACCATGACTTTGTGTTTCACAGGGGTATAAATATGAGGTGACATAAAGGCCACATTCCCATAGTCATCCATCTCTATGTGAAAGACCCGAGAATAAAGTAAAGATGTGAGACAAAAGATTGTTGAGCAGAACAAATCAGGAAAAGACTATAAGAAAATAGCACAACAATTGAAAATGCCAATTTCCACTCTGGGCAATAATTAAGAAGTTTCAACCAGTTGGAGATTTTAACAATCGGCCTGGAAGAGGAAGTGTGTATATTGACCCCAAACACAGTGAGAAGGATGATTGGAGTGGCCAAAGAGATTCTGTGTGGAGGACTGGTCTCAGATCCCATGCAATGTGTTCTCCAACCTATTACGCACCTAAGACTCAGCTGTTATCTTGTCAAAGGGAGGTTGTACAAAGTATTCAATGAAGGGAGCCAGTAATTGTGGCACAAACATATTTTACATACATATTTTTTGATAATATATATTTTTTTTAATATAAGTTTTGATTACTGTAGATATATTGGATGAAAGATCAGAGAACAAACAAACAAGACAGGCAAGCCTAGATCAGCCGGCCCACAATTCAAAGTGATGAATGTAGTTGCCCTCAATGGATATAAACTCAGGTCTTCCACGTAAAAGGCTGTCTTTTACCACTACGCGACAGAGCTATTACGTGTCAAGAGCTGGTATAGCATTTCAACATTAGATAATTTAGTCACGCATGAACATCATGCCAGATTTGAATATTTTGCTAGACATTAAGTATTGTGTTAAACTGACTAACATTTCTTATTAACTTTACCTCAACCACAAATAGCATCTATGAACTGTATGGCTTTTGCCACTGGCTGTTTTAAAAGCTTATTAGCCAGTAATATTTAGTTAGACACAATTAAGCATTGCGTTAAACTGATTAGCGTTCTTTATTAAGTTAACCTCCACCACAAATAGCTATGAACTGTATGGCTTTTGCCGTTTTAACAGCTTATTAGCCATTCGTGAATGACATTGATGCAGTAACTATCAATGATGATAACGTGCCAGCAACAGTTTTGTCTATCCCAAACAAATCCTAATGCATAATTAGAAAATCCACCAGAAATAGTTGCAATATAACAGTAAATAGTTTCATTTTAGGCTTCCTATAATGTAGCTACTGAAGGTTGTAGCCAGCAAAGTTTTTGTCTATCCGGAAACAAAACCTTTTTTGCCACTGACCGTTTTAACAGCTTATCAGCTATTCGTGAATGACATTAATACAGTAACTATCAATATAGGTGACAATAACTGACTTGTTCGTCAAGGGAATAGACGAGAGGAGCGTATAAGTTATTGTCTATCCTTAACACAAATCCTAATGCATAATTAGTTTTGCCTGTGACGGGACTTGAACGCGGAATCTGTTGTTCACTAGCCCACGTCTCTAACCAAACGTTGTATATCAAGGGGTAGTCAGTCAGTCCGTCAGTCCTTCAGTCAGTGACATTCGCTCTTCTAGGCCGGCCCTGCTTTTGTGGTCCAGGCAAAATGTAAAAACATTTACAGACCGTTGGGCTTATATTTACTAAGAGTGCCAATATTAGATGAGGGCAATGTAATAATGGGGGCCCTTTTGTGTGGCTAACTAGTATTTTAACCAATCAGATCAGCTTTAAATATATATGTTGTGAAATATCTGATTTGGGCTGCCTGTGTAAACACAACCAAAGACAATATATTGAATAGAGCAGTGGAGAGTGGCGTAAAGGCTGACCTTCCAGAGGCATACACCTCTGCTGTGTCAAAGAGATTCACCCCGGCCTCATAGGCAATGGTCATCAGGTTCTCAGCCATCTAAGGGGATAGAGACAAAGAGACTGTGACAGAGAAAAACTGACGGAGAGAGACAAAGGAAGATTGATGAATAGAGGCTTGGACAGAGAGAGAGGGAGAGAGAGAGAGAGAGTGGGATAGGGAGAGAGACAGAAATAAAGACTTAGACAAAGAGGGGCTTACATTGTCAGACAAGGGCTGAGAGGACAAGCACATCCTCAGACCGGGTTAAACATGGCCGAAGTCATTGTTACATAATACAATACTCACCTCATCAGAGATCTGTGATCCAAATGTCACCCAGGTGCCTACAGTCAAAATGACACAGAAACAGACGAAAAGAAAGAGAGAATCAGTTCTGTTACATTGCTCGGGGAGTCTCTAATGCATATTGTTCTGGTCCATTTGTTTTGTACTCACCCAGCCCCAAGCAGGACACACGCAGGCCAGACTTCCCCAAGTTCCTGAGGCAGAGAAAGACATGGATTGGTAGGAGTGAAAACAAGAGGTATCAACATTTCTAAAGGTGACACAACATACTGTAAGCCTAAAAGGGTTAGTGAAAAGGTACCTAGATCTTCCAGCATACTGAGCACAATCACAGAAATGAGTTTCCAAACATGGTCATTGCCAACACCTTTCCAGTAAATTAAACAAGCCCATCTGCAGTTACACATTCTGAATAACCTTTGCTAAAGCCAAGACATTTATTTGTTTTTATCCGCTGGGCTATCTGGATAAGTGAGTTTATTTTTGGCAGTGATACAAGGACCCCCACGGCCCAAGTTACCAGATGGCCATGCTCAAAAAGTTGACCTTTACTCCCCTCACATCAACAGTTTGGTGTAATATAGTGCACTTTGCCATTACAATGGAAAGGCACTCTGCGGTGTAACGTCAAAGCCGGATCAAGCTGTGTTTACTCTGCTCATATCTGTGAGAACATGGTGCTGATTGACACAGTGTGTGGGGTTGGGGAGACCAGTTCCAGGCACGTCACATCTGGTAACTGAGACAGTTGGCTGTTGAAGGGCAGGATACAAAAGGGATCAAAGAGCTGCTGTGGATCTTCCAGATCATACAGGCGTGTGCCACTGGAAATCACGCGGGCTTCATCCCCACCCTCCTCCTCCTCCTTCATTCAAATTAGCTGAGGAACTGGTTGGAGGGCAGCCGAACTGCAGTGGAACTCATTTCTCCTCACCGTCTTTTGATCTGAGCGCCTCGCCCCACTCTGTCTGCCTGCCTGTCTGCCTGTCTCCCTGCCTGCGTCCGCCACAAATAACCGGATGGAAAGAGACAGACTGTCAGAGCGTTTCGATTGAGGCGCATGGGAGCGCTGCTTTATTTCCCCTGCTCTATTTTTATTTGCCTGGCCAGCTATTTTTAGATGTGAGCATAAAGTATATTGTGTGCACATTTTGTGTGTCTGTGTGTCAGATATACTGTTAAGTAATAGCGCCTGGGTAATTGATTGAACAAATATGTATGAGCGGGGAGAGACGGAGGATGGAGCACCTGATAGCAAATGGCATGAGTCATTCTATGTCCCCGTAAAACCAGCCCCTGGGAAAAACAGTCACTAGCTCCCACATTGACAGGGATTAAAATCACAGCATATTGACCACATCAACACAGATATCTGACATTTTAGCTGAGAGCCTTTCCTCTGAGAATTGATGTTTTTACTGGTCTGATAGCAGCATATGAAACCAGCTTAATTATAACCTTTATTCTTTGGATGAACACAACCTAAGGCTGTAGCCTTTAGTGGAAATCATGCATCAATGTCACTTTGAGAATTTAGTTAGGATAGAGAGAAACATAGAGGCAGTGGGTCAAGTGTGAGTTAGGGCTGCCACTGCGGGACCCCATATACTTGTTTGGGGTTCTGGCTGATTATCATGGAATGTGACTGTCATTGTCAATGTGTGCAGAAAGGCCCCCCCCCCCCGCACTGCTGCAAACTGCAGAGCTGATGTCTGTTAGTCTGTAGGGGAGTACATGGACACACACAGATAGACAGATCAAAGAAATATAAGAACACAAAAGACTGCCATCTCCATAGCTACGGGACATACTACAGTATCCATAACTACTGGACATTCTACAGCATCCATAGCTACGGGACATACTACAGTATCCATAGCTATGGGACATACTGCAGTACCCATACTACAGTATCCATAGCTAAGGGACATACTACAGTATCCATACTACAGTACCCATAGCTACGGGACATACTACAGTATCCATAGCTACGGGACATACTACAGTATACATAACAACTGGAAAAACTACAGTATCCATAGTTAAACGACATACAACAGAGTGCATAGCTACGGACACACTACAGTATCCATAGCTACGGGACATACTGCAGTATCCATACTACAGTATCCATAGCTACGGGACATACTACAGTATCCATACTACAGTACCCATAGCTACGGGACATACTACAGTAACCATACCAACTGGAAACACTACAGTATCCATAGCTAAACGACATACAACAGAGTGAAAGCTACGGGACACACTACAGTATCCATAGCTACGGGACATACTGCAGTATCCATATTACAGTATCCATAGGTACGGGACATACTACAGTATCCATACTACAGTACCCATAGCTACGGGACATACTACAGTATTTATAGCTACGGGACATACTACAGAATCCATAGCTACGGGACATACTGCAGTTACCCATACTACAGTATCCATAGCTACGGGACATACTACAGTATCCATACTAAAGTACCCATAGCTACAGGGCATACTACAGTATCGATAGCTAAACGACATATAACAGAGTGCAAAGCTATGGGACACACTACAGTATCCATAGCTACGGGACATACTGCAGTATCCATACTACAGTATCCATAGCTACGGGACATACTACAGTATCCATACTAGAGTACCCATAGCTACGGGACATACTACAGTATCCATAGCTACGGGACATACTACAGTACCCATTCTGCAGTATCCATAGCTACGGGACATACTACCGTATCCATAGCTATGGGACATGCTACAGTATCCATACTACAGTATCCATAGCTATGGGACATATTACAGTATCCATGGCTACGGATCAAGGTACAGTATCTATACTACGGTATCCATAGCTACGGGACATACTACAGTATCTATAGCTACGGAACATGCTACAGTATCCATACTAGAGTATCCATAGTTACAGGACCTATTACACAATCTATACTACAATATCTTTAGCAACAGGACATACTATAGTATGTATACTTAAGCAATAGGCAGTGTATTGTAGTATGATCAATATGATGTCAAACCCGTGGTTTATAGTCTCTTAGAAAACAAATGGTTTGAATCCTGAATGCTGATTGGCTGATAGCCACGGTATATAAGACCATGGCATGGTATGGTATATCACTTCTTACTGCACTAATTGTGTTGGTAACAGGGTTTATAAGCACAATACGTTATAAGTGATTTGTAATATATTGGCAATATACCACAGCTAAGCAATTTGTCAAGGCACTCGTTGGCAATGTGTTGTGCCTAAGATCAGTCTCTTAGCCGATGTGTATTGTCCACATACAACACCAACCTCATGCCTTATTGCTTACATATACCACAGCTGTCAGCCAATCAGCGATTAGGATTTAATTTATAATACATGACATGCTACAGTAAACATACTATATGATTCCATTACAGTATCCAAAGGTATATACAATGCTACATTATATGAACATAAAAACATGAGTCTATGTGAGCTGGTCTGTGCGCTGGTCTCTGTGCTCACATGAATATTCACGCTTGACAACAAATGAACACAAATACCCAAACAGCCATGCATGCCTGCACTCAATCACAATGAGCAGATACACACAGTCACAGATGCTTAGAGTATGTTGGGCTTCTTCTGGGTTCAGATCTATCCTGCCCAATACTAATATTGGCACCCTAGGTAAATATGAACAAAAAATTGTTATTTGCTTTTTATCTTCTTGGTCTTTCATTAATTAAATTATATTTTTCTCAAAACACTTGTGCCATAATAATTGCAACTCCAAGAATTCAAGCAAAATTTAACTGAAGTATATTCCCATTCATATTTTAAGTTTTTATGTTCACCTAAGGGGTTCAGAACACTTAAAAAATATACCCCAGTGAAACAGTTATGCCATGATTCCTGTTTTCAATTCCCATAGACATCCATCATTATGGCAAAGACCCGAATAATGTGTGACAAAAGGTTGTTGAACTGCAAAAATCAGGAAATTGTTAGAAAATAGCTCTAAAGTTGAAAATGTAAATTTCCTCTATCAAGACAATTATTAAGAATTGCAACTGCATATGTTAAAAATATGCCTGGAAAAGGAAGTGTGTCTACTGACTGCACTCATAGTGAGGTGGATGGTTCAAGTGGCCAAAGAATCTCCAAGGATCACAACTGGAGAATTACAGATGTTAGTTGTGTCTTGGGGTCAGAAAGTCTTTGATCAGATGCCACCTACATAACCACAAGTTATTTGGACGTGTTGCCATGAACAAGGCTTTGCAGTCATCAAGCAACAACACAAGTGTCTACGGTTTGCCAAACATTACTGGAACTTTCAGTGGGACCAGGTTATGTGATCAGATGCGACCATAATAGAGCTTTTTTTAAACAAAAATCAGAGGTGGGTGTGGCGTAGACAAAAAGATAGCCATGCAAAAAGTACATTGTTCTAAATCTGATGTATGGTGGTGGACCTTTGATGTTGTGGGACTGTGTTTCTTCCAAAGACCCAGAGCAACTTGTCAGGATACGTGGTATCATGGACTCTTTAAGGTACCAGCAGATATACAATCCAAATTTAACTGCCCCTGCTAGGAAGCTTAAACTGAGCCATGGTGTGACTTTCCAGCAGCAGGACAAAACACAACTCAAAATAAACACAAAAACCACAGAAGAGACTTGAAGGTTAATACTTGATACTTGAAGGTTAAGACTTGATACTTGAAGGTTAAGACTTGAGACTTGTTTAAAAAAATGCAGCTGGGTCTCATGTCTGCTCAGATCCCTTGCCATGTGTTCTCCAACCTTATTGTGTATTTTAGGAGGAGACTAAGAGCTGTTAACTTGTTAAAAGGAGGTTGCACAAAGAATTAAACGAAGGGGTGCCAATAATTGTACATATTTTTTGGCAAAATACATTTGAGACAAATATTGGTTTCATGATAAGATAATTTTTCTTTACATTTTTTAAATGTAATCAAAAGATGAAATTATTGTTAATATTTAAAAATTAAAGATAAATTATAAACAATACAGATTTTTTTTCTTAGCCTGTTTTGCTGAAATTTGCCAAGGGTGCCAATATTTTCTCTGCTGCCATAAATCCTGAAACCTATGTTTAGTGTGTACAGAGACCTAGTTATTCTATACACCGCAGTACAGAAAGCAGACAGGTTTGTGTGTTATGGTCAAGTCTGCATTATAGCCTCATCTTAGGACCCACCTGAGACAAGCACAAGACACATACAGTACAGAGGGGTAAATGGACAACTCCTCAGGGTAATGGCATCGTCCAAGTACAGCTGGGACTAAATGAATACACACACATACACATACACACACACACACACACACACACAGGGCATGCTGTTTACTGGGTCACACTACACTCATTCAACCTCGCTCTCACACACACACACACACACACACACACACTCCAGTGATGACAATGACACACACAAATGCTAACAAGCACATGCTCTTCTACCACAAACACATCCTCATTTCTCCTCCAAACAACCTTGACCTCATCAATAACCCTGTTTTCCTGGAACTCTCCATCAACGGCCCCTCTAATCCTCAACTCTCCATTCTCATTACATTACATTACTGTTTGGATGAACAAGCATTGATAGTTCTGCTCCAACTCACAGAAAAGGAACATACAGTACAAGACAGAATAATTTAAAGGGCAAATGAACTCACTGATTTGACCTCGTTTTCAAGCTTGCTCATTAAGAAATGCAGCTGCCATGACTGAAGCCAAAACATCTTGGGGGTGTGATTTAATGTTGTTGTACAGTGGGTTTGAAGGGGAAGATTTAAACTTCATTCTCCTTTTGTCCTTTGTCCTCTTCTCAAACTGGATGAGGGTGCCTGAAGTTACTCCCCTATGTGCTTTACTTTCAATGGTGATACAGAAAGTAGACGCAGGGTACAGGCAGCTGATGAGATCTTCTGTGTGTTGGTTCTTTTACCAATAACCTTAGCCTTACTTCATTACTTCATCGATGCCAGCTGTGGGGTTATCTAGAAAATGATGATTTTACAAACACAATGTTTGTAAAATGTTGGTCCCATGTTTCTTAAGCTGTTTGTTCACAACCCTGTGGCTGGGCATTTCCTTTGTTTAAATAATCCTTCTACCTGACAGGTGTGGTATTTCAAGAAGCTCATTACACCGAAAGATAATTATGGAAGGGTGCCTTGTGCTGGGAACAATATAAGGCCACTCTAGAATGTGTAGTTGTGTTACAACCCAATGCCACAGATGTATCGGGTTTTGAGGAAGCGTGTAATTGGCATGTCCACCAGACCTTTTCCCAGAGACTGTTATGTTCTTTTCGCTAGCATAAACCACCTCCATCATGGTTGTACAAGATCTGGCAGTACTTTCAACATGCCTTACAACTGCAGACCACATGTTACCATGCCAGTCCAGGAACTTCACGTCTGGCTTTGTCACTGGGGGATTCGTCACAGACCAGCAACCTGGGCAGCAGATCAAATGGTAAATTTGCACATCCAGAGAGTTTCTGCAGTCAGAAACTGTTTTAGAGAAGCTCATTTGGGTGCTCTTTGTAATACTAGTTATGAACTGTTTCCTATCCACAGCCCCAACTTTGTAAAAATGTGGCTGTGACCAACGTATGCATATCTGTATTCCTGGTGAAGAATTCATTTCATTTGACAGATTTCCTAATTTTACCTCGGTAGAATTTTGAGAAATCATTATTACATAATAATTGTCCTATATTTTACAACAATTGATGCCACACTTTTAAAGCAGAGAAGTTGATTTTCAGTTCATTTGCTTTTTCATCACAAACTTGTCACAGACATTGTACATTAATAACATGTTGCTTAAGTTGTTCTCAAAGGAGAAATTTAACACATGAATATGCCTCACAAATACACAGCAACACAAAGAAAACATGCTGTTCATACTAATTATACAAATACAGAGGCATGCGAAGTCTTTCACAACTTTAACAGACATCCTACAAACCGACAGGAAATACACACGCACACACAAACACACTCAATCTCCTGTGCAGAGAATGCTGCAATGCACCGCAAGTGTTGACTAAGCGGAGGAGAGAAGGGAGTGTAAGAGGGAGAAAGATAAAGGGGAGACAGAAGAAGTGAGAAAGGGAAAAAACGGTGGAGCGAGGGGGAAGATTACAGGGAGAGAAAGACATGGAGAGAATTCTAGATACAGAAAGGCAAGAGTGACAACATTATAGGCAGAAACCAAAAGACAGACAGACTGACAGTTAACGCGAGTGGCGGCCGGTGTGCTATTTTCCGACCTGCCTAAGCTTCCCTCTTAGCTCTGATTAATGCTGTGGTTAATGAGTTTGCATTACGCAATTAGGGTACATGCCGAGAACAGGGAGGCGGAGAGGGGTGGTGTTTTTCTCCAACCTCCTCCTCCTTCAGTTCCCTTTCTCAGCCGTGTCCCTTAGTGTGGATGACGACACGCAGAACCAGAAGGCTCACAGTCAACATGGGGGGGCTCGCTGAAATGACTGTCATCACTAACTGCTGTTCTCTTGAGAAGCCAAAATGTGCCTCTCATCATAGATACAGTGGATGTCAAAGCTTTACAGACCTGCGTTGAAAGTGCAACTTTTGTCTGTGTAAAGCCTGAAACCAAGACACATCATGTCAGTCCTTCATTCATAAATGCACAAAAAAAAAAGGTTGCATTAGTGTTCACGTGGTCTCTATCAAACTAGCTCATCTGGAGTTTGACATTTTATCCCACTCTTCTTTGAAGACGAGATCTATAATGGTTTTGGGAGATGGAATGTGTCTTGCAATGTTTATAATGGATTAGGTGGGTTGTACTCTGAGCTATGGCTTTAGTCTTGCCACCCTACCCCATACCTTAAACCAGGGGTTTCCAAACTATTCCATGGAGGGCAATGTGTCTGCAGGTTTTCGCTCTCTCTTTGTACTTTATTGACAAATTAGGTAACTAATTGGTAGGCTTCTAGCTTCACCCGGTTTGATTAGGTGTGAACTGGGAACCAATTCATAGGAAAAACCAAAACCCGCCGACCCACCGCCCTCTGTTGAATGGTTTGGACACCCTTGACTTAGACTTTTGAACAATACCCTAAATTGCTGTAGTATGCATAGAGTGCCCAGTCCTTGCCTTTAAGGTCCTCCAATTTTGCAAGAGCGTCCTGAACTGTACAATGTCCTGTTGGTGCAATCTTGCCTCAGCTTTTTAATGATGGTCTTGACAGTGTTCTGTGATGCATGTAATGACTTTGAATGCCTTTTTATCCTTCTGCAACACGCAGCCAAGTAACCTTCAAGCAAATCCTACACGAGTAACTCACGTTATTTAGGCTGACCAGAATTAAATCGATGACAGGTGACCATTGTACATTATATGGAAGGTGATTGGTTAAATCCAAACACACTTATGCAACCAAACCATTTTCCAATTCGATTACCCACCCCCAAAAATTCTTAAATGTAAAAGATCTTATAAAATGGTGGATTTTTCTTATTATATCCAAAGTAATTGTGTGTAATAACACATTGCCTGGGCAGGGGACTTTTGTTAGCAAAGGAAAATGACTTCATATTCGAAGATTTAAACAGATCCTTGATGCAAAATATTTAGTTGTATTGTAAGTCCAAGATGTTTAGGTTCAAATAATGTTTTAGACCAGTGCTTTCCCAAACCATTTCAGATACAGTACCACCAACTGAACTGGGTCCCTGTACCCCCGGTTGGAAACCTCGGTTGTAGGCAAATAATTCACAATTCATAGTTATCCATACACACATGTGGCTTAATGACACTCTTTTCTGAGGCGGTGGTGGGGCCTGCAGGGTGAATTTGGTGTTTAGGGAGAGGGATTCGAATAGGCCAGGGAAAGTCAGAGAGAAACCAGGTGGAGTCTGATTGAACCAGGGGAAGTCTGCTAGAACCAGGGGGAGTCTGATTGAACCAGGGGGAATCTGATTGAACCAGGTGGGTCTTTAGGAACCAGGGCGAGTTTGAGAGGAACAGCATAAATCTGAGAAGAAAAGGAATCTGAGAGGAAACACAGACTGTGGCTACTATGCACTAAACAGGGTGTTACCGCTGGCAACGGGAGCTGCTGGCCCTGTGCCATGGCTTATGTGCAGTGTCCCCATGACAGAAACCCACTATCCAGGTTTATTATCCCCCATCCAATTAAATCAAGATATGCACAAAAAACACACAACTCTACGTACAAGCATCACATTTCCTCCAGAACCTCATTTCCTATTTAAACTACCTCTTGATAAATGAAAACTTAATTGAGTGAAGAGAATGGTGTCACGTTTGAGCTAAAGGGCATTTCCTTAACCCATCTAGAATAATAGGGTGGGATGATGTCTGGGGAAAGATACTTTCCTCTGACGTCGACAGCTTTCAATATGAAACATACTGTTCAATTCGATTAGGTTCCATCTTGGAATGGCTACAAGGGATTACAGATGTCTGTCGTCTGTATTTCAATATCACAATGTGTGAAATTGAAACAGTCCAATTTTTATTGTTATCTGGTTATGCTAATCCTATAAAATTGACATAAAGTACTACATTTCTACAATAAAGTTTATACAGCTGGATAAATTCAACGTTTATAAAATGCTCAGGAAACCAGCACACACACACGTATAAATAAGCATGAAAAACACCAAAACAAAATCCCCCAGACGCATAAATGATGGAATCCTAATGTAGCCATTCAACCTCCCTAGCTCGTGTTAATTTAAATCCAATGGAGATAGCCGTGGAAGCAGGCTGTTTAAGAGGCTCTTTGTGGTGTAAGTGTAAGTGCTCTGGGGTAACCTGAGCTGCTGTCATGTTCCCGAAAGAGGTCTGTGTCTGAGTCTTTCATCACAATGATCCATCATTTAAGTACAGGGTCAGTCAGCCTTCGTTATTTTTCAGACAAAAAATAAGACAGCTCTCACTCATTGAATGATACGGTCTTAACCGGATGTGTGACTTATGTCGGTGTGCCCTTTCACTGTCCACGCCAACTATTCAAGCAGCCTTCCCGACACCCCCACCCAGCTCACCTGTACTTCATACTGCTGTGGCGCCCTATGGCCTCCTTCATGTGGGCATGGCCTTGGGGAACCAGACGGGACCCTGACGGCTCCCTGCCGGTGGACTTAGCTGAGCCCTGGGTGTTGTAGTTGCCATTACCCCCTTGACAGCTCCCGCTGCCTCCACCACCTCCCCCACTGCCTCCCCCAGGAGGTGGCGCCGTGCGAAGGCCACATAGCCGGTCCTCACTGCGGCTCTTAAGGTTGTGCTCCGTGCAGGCGAAAGAGACCTGCATGTCGACCAGTGCCTAGTCTCCGACACACTAGACCTAACCCCCTGAGAGGCTCTTTGGGCTACTGCTTACTTTCAGTCTCTAATATTCGGAGGTCAACAAAATTGCAGATACCACTTCGAGATGCTTAGGTCGAATATAGACGTGTAAGAGCGATGATGTCCCTGTCCAGACAAATGCCCAAATGGTGAAGGTTTTCTGTCCAGAATCCACGAGCCCGGCAAAATCCAGGCCCTAACCTGGCGCACACAGACTCGCAGAGTCAGCGTCTGGTCTCCGACGTTTCTTTCCCTCTGTGGGTTGTAGCAGCCTATGCGAAGCAGTTCAGAGTTGGCTCAGTCTGAGCAGGTTTTCTATAGGGAACATCTCTGTCATCATCATCGGGGAATAGTAACATTATTTGGTCCTCCGAGGTTGATCTGGGGGTGCCGCACCACGGGCTCGGGTATGGAAGCTCTCCAACAGCGCTCTCCACAGCACCGGGAGCGCAACAGATTCCTCACTTGAGACAAGCCGGCTGACTTGTCTGGTCTTGATGAGATACCGGGATAGATCGTGATGATGAAGACACCTGTTACGATATGTTTTTGATAAGTAGGGCGGTAAAGCATTCGTCAGCTTGCTGGTCTTCTTTTCAGCTACTACCGGAGGTTAGTCTATCAGTGTTGAGCACAGTTAAAGCCCCGAAGTGCGCCGCAACAACGACATTAGGCTATGGGCTACAGGCATTTTGCTCGCACCTCGGGTCGCCTCGCATAATCCGTCGCAAATACAGTGAATAAAAAGCCGAGACGTGCCACATCCACATTAATTGGCTCGCAAAAGTCATTACGCGCTAAAACACCATACTCTTCTCATGCACACATTCATTGTATTTCTGCCCAGCTTCACGCGACATCATCGAACTGATGCAGAAGGGAACATCAGCACCGCCAAATCGCGTGCTAATTTAATCCACTTTGATGAATAGCCTATTGGCAATAGCATAACTGCTGTAATCTCCGTCGGATATCCGCGAGGCTATACATTTCCCTTATTAAAAAGGAATCATATGCATTTTCATGTTTACCAAATTCATACCGTGACAATTCACAGTAGCATATCATTGATGAAATAATCTAATCACATGAATACAGCGATGCCACTGTTTCATTATGTCCAACTGTTTCATTTGAGCTGTTGATGATCGCAAATACGTTCAGAGTTACATTTCCAATGCCTTGTTCTCCATGCAGAAGCTCCCAAAGTGTTAAATCACGACCCAAGAAAAGTCGATGATGCGAGAATCGTCTCTCCCTTTCGCACTCTCTCTCTGTGTAGGGTATGCATTAAACCGAATGGGTGCTTTCTAGCACACGACACACTGCGAATTAGCAGTATATATTCTGCTCTAATCTACAGCAACATTCAGGGCGGTCTCACGAGAAAAACTCTAAAATCTCTTACTACTGCATATGAATACACATCGATTAACCTGTACTGTTGTTAAAGGCAATCCCCTTTTCAATGGCCCCTTATGACCACTCCCTTTTCAATAATCACTCAAACAGAGATGACGATTCCCCCTTTCCTTTTTTACATTTAAGCCCTGTCTCTGTCACCCTCTGTCTGTCTGTCCGACTCTTGCCTTTTCCTTCCACCTCCCACACAGGTATGCATACAAGTAATCTCTAAATCCTTTACAGATCGCAAGAGAATGCTGTGTAGATGCTGCCTCAGACTGTATGGGGTAAGAGTGACGGGTGGAGATGAGGATGTACTCTGCGATGTCAGTGGATGCTGGAGAGAGGTGGGGATATTACTGAAAGGTGGAATCAGCTCACATTTTTCTTAGTCGTCTTTTGGGGGGGGGGGCCTGTCATAAGTTGTCAGGTATAGCCTTGGGTATATGGCCCAGATGGTTGAACTCTTCCTACAGCGTCATCAGTGCTATCACACACAAACACAAATAATGAATGTCTAACAAAATCGTTAGTTTACATTAACCCCTTGAAATGAAATGCCACCGCAATACCACACATTTACATTGGAGTGGTGCAGTGGATGCTTTAATCCCGAGCGACTCGCAGTACTGAGTGCAAACATTTTTACGGTTCAGAGTTTGATTTCATCATCTTACACCAGTTGTTCATTTGAGAGCTCAATTTACTAGATATCATTGACAACACTAGTAGAAACCAGAGAGGCTGATATGATGAGTATATGTAGTATATAACAACTATAGGCTTTTTTTCTTTGTTCAATTCTACAGTATATCAGATCTTGTTCAATGGTGTCAAATAGCCTAGCGTCAAATAGGTACATGTAAAGTTGTTAACGCCATCCTGCTCGTTTATGTTATTGCTTTTTAAAGGCTGTCATCCTTGCTTTATCAAACAATTATTTGGTAACACAGCATAAGTTAGCATGGTTGGTTGGCATAAAAATAAGAGACCACTGCACCTTTTTCTTTCCACCACAATGAAAAGTTTTTGTCATTATGTGAGCGGTACTGGTCAAAATGTTTAAATGTTTTCTCCCCATGGCAGTCCACCCTGGACATGTTTGTTATATATACATTTATAAAGTCATAGACAATAATCTGAAAATTCGTAACAAAATTACATGACAAAAAACTGCAACAACAATGTTAAAAACTATAAGTTGTACAGTCTCACGGTTCATAGCGCTACAAGTTCCCATATTCTTGGTGAATATTCTTGTTGCTCTTATTGGTCTGGCAAGAGTTTTTCATCACCATCACATTTAATGTTGTCCCTTGCGATGCAGGGGGGAAATCTCCTAATTCCTATTTCATTACTACGTCACCTGGCAAGTAATTTGCTAATTTAGCAGACATCACAAACATTCTATGTCATAGATATTTATGGAGTATACATTTATGTATGATAGATTTTGATAATTGAATGGATCATTTTGCATGTGATGGCGCACACGATGAAAGAAAGTTTTGAAGTTTTGAGGAGTATGACTATTTTACTCAAAATCCACTAATCATGTGCATGTAGGTATTGTACCTATTGTAGACAATTGTACTTACTCTATTAAACACTTTTTCCAATACTTGTGGAATTTGCTTAAATGAATTAGAAATTCTGAACTGGTGTCAGCAAGAAACTACTTGTTCAGAGATTTAAATGAATTCCTTGAAAAAAGAATTCTGATCTGAGAATTGAGCCAAAGCAATAGAGTAAAACTGTAATTTCTACAGTTGATACAGATGTTATGCTTAAAGACATGCACATAGGATAGCTGAACTTTCTGGTGTGTAAGTTACAGTTAGGGTCTGTAGCATCTTAAAAGCAACACTGTAAGATGATATAGAACTTCAACAGAACCCACAGAACCAGGAGAACCTTGTATTGGCAATTTACCACAAGAAAATGTTCAATCTTCAGATATGAACCCAACTGCTTTGATAACACCAACTATCCACTACTGTCTATAGATGCACAGAGGCCAGTGTAAGACCATCACACAGTGTTAGCAAAGCAGAGTGAGCCAATCAATGAGCAGTGCATCTATGCAGAGAGAGGACATAATCATTACTCAGAGATGAGGGTCACGTCCAAATCAATTTAATCTGCTAATATACTACAGAGATCTCAACTCCAAGACACTGTTTTTGAATCGCAAAGCCTTTCCCAGCAGGCAAGACATATCACTTGTGTTTCCTTTCCAGTGATAAGGGTCTGCACAGTGACAGATTAGGATTCTGCACAGTGACAGATTAAGATCCTGTACAATGACATATCACATGACTTGTGCAATATTTTGGTAGAAGAGATGGCATTGTGATGTGTAACTATATGTGTAACTATACTACAGATTTGACAACTGTATGTATTGGTCTGTCTGATTTGGCTTACTGTATGTATAGGTCTGTCTGATGTAGGTCTACTATATGTATTGGTCTGTCTGATGTAGGTCTACTATATGTATTGGTCTGTCTGATGTAGGTCTACTATATGTATTGGTCTGTCTGGTGTAGTCCTACTGTATGTATTGGTTTGTATGATGTAGGCCTACTGTATGCATTGGTCTGTCTGATGTAGGCCAACTACGTATTGTTCTGTCTGATGTAGGCCTACTGTATGTATAGGTCTGTCTGATTTGGCCTACTGTATGTATTGGTCTGTCTGATGTAGGCCTACTGTATTTATTGGTCTGTGTGATGGAGGCCTACTGTATATATTGGTCTGTCTGATTTGGCCTACTGTGTGTATTGGTCTGTCTGATGTAGGTCTACTCTATGAATTGGCTTTTTTATGGTTCAAGGATGATTTATCTTTCATTGAGAAAGACATGATTTGACCACTAAAGCCAGATCCATATTCAACTGTTGATAATTGACCCTAATCTCAACCCCAACTAATGACCACTAAGTAAACAAGATTAATCCAAATTATAATCTACAGCAGTAAAGTCATGTATGTAATATTAAGCTAAACCCCTTTAACCCTATCAACATGAATGTAAAATGCCAGAATTTGTCAGTTGCTGGGTCAAAAGAGGATGACAGGAAATGTGACATCCCACTAACTCTGACATGATTAGAATTTCAGACACATCAGCATTTACAACCATGAATATTCTTCATACAGACATGTTTAACACCATCTGTGTTACCCAGCACAGGGCTGTAGGGAAACGCTGTCATTCTGTTGGTCTCTAGTGGACAAAATTTGGAACAGCAAACAAACCATTGTTGTTTTTTGTCCTCAAATAAGCAGGTCCTATCAATGATCTGTTAGTGACTATAAACAGACCAGAGGGTTTCACCTGGGTTCAGGAATGATAAACATATACCGAAACCAATGATTCGGCTTTGTCAGCTCACACCCTTTTTCCATTGTAAGAACATAATCCCATCCCCACTCTCCATTTCTCAGAATGTACATGTGTAATCAGGAGGCTTACCTCTATTACAGTAGGAAATCTGATTTAAAAAGCATTTCAAAATAAATGTATTCTCACGCACCATTAACTTTTCTGTTTTTAATATGATGTTATTGAGATCTGAGCTGCCTCCCTCCAATGCAAAAGAGACATAATATTTGGTTATGTATGTGTACCCAGGGAGGTCGACAGGAATCCCAGGATCCGGGACCAAATGTAACATTTAGGACCCGAACCACGGGCCAAAAAATGTATAAATAGCAATGATGTTACTGTTCACAAAACAGGTCATGAACGTTTATTGTTTAATGTTTTAGCTAGGTAGTACTAAATACCAAGATTGAATGACTAATAAATAATTATATTTAAGCCAACCAAATGGGCCCCCCGAGGCCTGGACCCGGGACAGCGTCACTGTGTCTACCCCTTTTTCCTTTTAGAAGGTAATGAGATATTAGGGCTCATGCTCAAATCATGTGTGCTCCTGAACACAGTATAAAATCATGCACGACCAATGTGGACCAGGGTCTGACTGGAAGCCCCATATTCCAAGGAATATGATCTTCCTCACTCTCTGACTCAGGTTGGCACTTCATCGCACCAAGTTGGCATGAGGCCTACAATGAGTCTACCTCATACTCTCCTTCAGGGAGGCATATGTATAAACTTAAACTCAACTTTCCTTTCAGTCAGTTATTTCACTTCATATGGGTACATACATTCACAGCCCAAACCAGCTAGGCAGAACACGGAGCCAGTTGGCTCATGGCTTCCTACCCAGGGGAGGCTGTCGTGCCCACAGGCATGCAGTCCCTCATGCGGATACAGAACACCCTCTCCTCTCCCACTCGACGGCACACTATGAGTTTGACAAGGAGCCGTGGCATTGAAGCAATGGAACCCTACCAATGTCCTAGGTCCTAAATACGAATGAATGTCAAATCCCTGTTGGACATAATGGCAGTTGGCGTAAACGCTGTATCGGGCGCAGAGCCACTTTGGAATCGCGAATGGTGAATGACGGGTGCGACGACAGTGAGTGGAGACCAATGCGTTTAGCTGGGTACAACCAGCGAGCCCCAGCTAAATGTGCTCCAGTCTATAGTTGTAAAAATAGAGCTGCACACAGGGCAGCACCAAAGTCCACATTTAGACCCAGGTAGGCATGCACCCCTCAAAAAGCCTAAAACCAAAAGGTGTACCCTAAGCGTCTCCCAATCGATTCCCACATAACATGCTAAATTATAGCGAGGTACGATCGCAGCACAAACTATTTAAATGCTGCTGAACCCTGGCAATAGCTTTGTTTGGTAGACCTGTATCACGCCGATATTATGTATATACCACTTACAGCTGTTCTGCAGAGCAACGTCATCGCTTGGCAGGGAGGGGCTGTGCTTAGGCCCCTGGTTCACCCTTGATGTTAGGTAGCACACTGAATTTGGGCTGCTTTTCCTGAGGAGGGTTGAACAGTCCTCCTGCAGATGCTCTGCAGCTCTTTTGAACAAATGAATAAACTGCAACAGAGCAGTCTGGGGTTTTCTGTGTGGCTATAGTGGAGGTTTCTAACCCAATTACTCAGATGAACTATATGAGACAGCTCTATGACATTGGATCACTTCCTTCTTGTCTTGCCGGCTACCACTGATTTTTACAAAGCTCAGAGAAAGTCAAGAGTAAGCAAGAGAAAAGTAAGCAAAATAAAAAATGTGGGTGAAATATGACATCCTACATGTGTTTTTCTGGATTTATTTGTTATTCTGCCTCTCACTGTTCAAATAATCCTACCATTTAAATTATAGACTTATCTTTTTCAGTGGGCAAACATACAAAGTCAGTAGGGGTTCAAATACTTTTTTCCTTCACTATGTTACAACACATTGCCAGGGATTGGACACACTGCCAGACAAAATTTTACTGACTTCTATTTTACTGTAGAGTCGTCTAACTAAAACTTTTAACCTTCATTATAGTGTTAAAGTTCTATATAATGCAAAAATAACGTATTCCTTCTGGAGTATTTAATGTTTAATGGAATTTATGTGGCTTGCAAAAGCTGACCATCTTTAAATCTTGGAGAAATTAGTACAAACATGTTATCCTTTGCTACAGCACTCCTGTAAATGCTAGTCCTATAAGATAGAAATGCAACACACATTTTAAAATATTTAAAACTAGGGCCAAAGTGCAGTTTTTTTTAATCATTGCCTGACAGAACAGCTGTATGTGGGCCTTAATCCAATGTCCAAGATGGAATGCAATGGTAACTGTCTGGAGTGGTTGGGTGGGTGTCGAATGTAGTTTCCTTATCTTGTTGCGTACTAGTAACCTTTTGTGGTAGGTCAGGTGCCTGAAAGCTCAATCCTGATTCTTGGCTGGGAATCGTCTCTCTTCTATCGTGTATATGTATGCCAGTATTGGACTTCCTGGTTGAGTGAATAGTGTACAATGCAAACAGAAAAACTGACAATGTGCCCCCCACCAAACCCCAATACTTAACTTGTGAAGTTATAATTTAGTTTATGTATCTGATCATTTGTCAGTGTTGTTGGCATTTTGGCTTAGTACCCAATCCACTACCAGGCAATAACTGAATGTTTTATGTCAAACGATGCAAGGTACAGTATTTGCTTTTACCATTATGTTTGAGATTTGGGAATGGATTTTGCCAGGACTGATCACTATTTTGCTTGACTTTTGTTGCTTTCATTATTATGAATTACACCTCTTGGAACAACAAGCTGCTTAATATTAATAGAAGTGTACTTTTCTTTCTTGAACATTTGCATAAAATGTCAAGTAAAAGAATGAATACTTTGTCTGAAAATGCTCTAGAAACAGAGCCACGTGGCAGGAAACCATTCAAGGAGATTATTTCAAGGAGATTAAATCTAATCCTCCAATATTTTTAATAATTATATTTTCTTATAATTTGGTTACCTTTGTAAAATATGCTAAAACAAGAAACTAATAAATCATGTGTTCAAATGAAACTAACAAATAATTCAAATATCTTGTCTTGTTGTTTATCAAGTATCAAGTATAGTTTATCCAATTTTCAATTAATTCTTTCAGGGAATCAAAGGTGCACTTCTTTCATCGCTTTATTCAATGATGTATCCGTGAACTCTAGTCGTGGGAGCTTTAGCTATTAAAAGACTTTAAAGCCATCAAGCACTGCTAGTATGGGCAGTCCTCCAAAGGAATGAATAGTATTTAAGTTTCAAGGACAAAATTACATTAAACTATTTTGATACTATACTATATATTATACTATATATGTAATTGTAGTATGCAAACAATGATTGCTTTAAAAACTGGTTACCACCATGGTAATGTTTTAATGATTATTTTTTTCCCACACCAGTGGTATAGGACCAGATGTTTTGAATCCTGAGTCAATTTTGGCTGATTTCCGTGGTGTTTAAGCAGTAAGGCAAAGAGCAGTTCTTATGTACGACACATTGAGGAGTGCCTGGTCACAGCGCTTAGCTCTGGAATATTGGCCACATATCACAAACCCCAGAGATGCCTTATTGCTTTTACAAACCGGCCACCAACGGAATTTAAGCACACCTTGTGCATTATTCCTTAGACATACCATGGCTGTCAGCCAATGAAGATTCAGGGATCAAACCACCTAGTTTTTAATTATAATGATACTCCCTCTCACCTGTATATCATTGTAGCCCGTTCTGCCTCGCAGTCATTCAGAGTGATTGCACATTCTCTAAGGTACAGCTCCAGTCTACGTTTTTCTACTAACTTGTGGGCGACCTCCAGGAACTGGCTGGCCAGCTCTGACTCACTCCTCTGATGGACTTTCCTGGACCCACTCTTGGATGTTGTACCCCCAGCAGTGGATGCAGATTTAGGTTTCTTGCTTATGCCATAAAGGTCCTCCACTGAGAACTTTCCTCCCTTACCTCCACTAGCAGCTCTGGTTCCAGCAAACATGACTACTTAATGTCTTTTGAATGATGTTAAACTGACTCTTAGGCAATGACTTATTGCTTAATGATCTTCTTCCTTCTGCATTTATGAGACCACAAGGCTTGATACTAGGTCCTTCATAATACAAACACGAAATGCAGGCAAACCACTAAGTCACTTGTCCAATCCTTTAGATACAAGTTTTATGCAAGTACAAAATGTCCAGCATAAAGACGTAAAAAATACAAGAATCACCATCTATCAAGTATTGACTAGTCCTGCTTATTCCATTCACATGTAAAATGTAAACAAGTCTTGGTTTCTTGTTTCTGATGTCTTAATCCAGAATACAGTTATCTCAATACTAAAGTGACAATATCCAGAATACAGTCCTAAAATTACAAGAACACCCAAAATCAGGTAAAATCCAAGAGAGAGGAACGGATGATCATTGCTTCTTTGCTGAAGATGGACAGAAACAACAGACCATTTGCATCTGTCTCTTGATCTCTCTCTTAGATGAGGGACAGAGGGGGATTTATGTTGAAGCCCCACCAGCTTACATTTGCCCAGATTAGTAGGAGGCCCGGATGAAAGAAAACTAAGAGAGAAACAGAACACAGGGAGACCTAACCCCTCTACACACACACCAATCCACTGTACTATCACAGTAGGCCATACTATATCGATCTCCCACTCCACAGCCATGCCAATAGAAACCAGCTCAACCAAGGCTCTATGGCATTGACAACCTCAAACTCTTTCACAGGCAGAAAAACTAACATTAGTTGATCCAAAAAATTCATGTTGATACTATCCCCCCTCATTAAAAATGTATGTGTTGCAAAACTGATGGGGTGTATTTAAGGATCAAATAAAATATAGAAATAAATATATTTCACATTCAACAAAGTATAAAAACACAGGCCAAATAACTGACATTTGTGTATTTCAATTTGACATTTAAAAATTAAATATTTTTTGGCAAATGATTCATCTTTCACTTGTATTTTAGATGTCTTTTTTTCATAAGGGTGGCGTCCAGCCAGCAGTTGGCACAAGCTCTTTCGCAGCAGTGAGTGTTATTGGCAGGTGCTGGGCTGGTGTTCTGGCTGAGTCCCATCACACGGTCGCTTTAGGAGCACTCTGAAAACATCTCATCTTCTCATTGGAGAAAAGCCTCTTATCAGCTGCCACTCCATCCCTCACTGCTTAAGTAGGACAGTACAGGAACATCTGGGTGCATCTGTTATCTAATGTAGTGGGCTCCTCTGTTTTTCCATCAGCCAAAAACTATAAGGAGAGGCATAAGAGAAAAGAGGAACGAGAAGAGAAAAGGGAAACAGATGGAAACAAGTAGAAAGAGATAACGCCATGCTGCGCTTATGAACGTTCAGAACATCACAACTAAATGAGATACTGGGAAACCAGAGCACCAGCAGTTAATGTTAGTAATGACAGAAAGTACCATAAGATGGTACCAAAAATGATGAAAGGCTTGATAGAGGACAGAAAGCATTAGTGGAAAGAGCATCTCATAATATATCTTTTTACAACAGAAAATGCCCTCCTCTCGTGTGTAAGTTAATGGCATAAAGTAACTTATCTTAGAACGAGGTATTTGACTCTGGATGCCATAAAGGACCTCCACCGAGAACCTCTAAGGGCTACAACACACCACTTCCCTGGGAACAATGTATGGATCAATAGTTCTGAAGCTGTATAGAGGTTTTTAATTTTAAAGAACATACAGTATTTTCCAAAATGATGTGTCTTTTACTTGGGACACCTTGCGTGATGCTATACTACATTGAATGACAAAATAATATTCTCCACCAGTGTTTGCGCTAATTTAATTTCAGTTGCAATTCCATCTAAATGGAATTGACTGGAAGTGAATGGTCTCCAATCATAAGTGATGATGGACTTGGAATGTATAAATGAATGGTTGAGTGATCTCTACCGATACATTTACTCAATGATTTGGTCAGAGCCCACTGACATGTTTCCATATGTCTGTGTTGTGTAGGCCCACAAGTTAGCATGTCTGTGTTGTGTAGGCCCACAAGTTAGCATGTCTGTGTTGTGTATGCCCACAAGTTAGCATGTCTGTGTTGTGTAGGTCGACAAGTTAGCATGTCTGTGTTGTGTAGGTCCACAAGTTAGCATGTCTGTGTTGTGTAGGCCTACAAGTTAGCATGTCTGTGTTGTGTAGGTCTACAAGTTAGCATGTCTGTGTTGTGTAGGCCTACAAGTTAGCATGTCTGTGTTGTGTAGGCCTACAAGTTAGCATGTCTGTGTTGTGTAGGCCCACAAGTTAGCATGTCTGTGTTGTGTAGGTCCACAAGTTAGCATGTCTGTGTTGTGTAGGTCTACAAGTTAGCATGTCTGTGTTGTGTAGGTCTACAAGTTAGCATGTCTTTGTTGTGTAGGTCTACCAGTTAGCATGTGTGTGTTGTGTAGGCCCACAAGTTAGCATGTCTTTGTTGTGTAGGTCTATCAGTTAGAATGTCTGTGTTGTGTAGGCCCACCAGCTAGCCTAGAAGAGGCAGCAGTAGGAACTAATCCTACATTATTAATGGTGTGTGCTGAAGAGTGACGATTATCTGGGATTAACACTCTCTAATCGCTCCTTTGATTCACTTCAATCACAATGACAGCTGGCTAACACCAATCTCTTTCTTCCCAATTGAACTTTACAGAGCCCAAGGTTCTCCTCAGCTATTGGCACTTGGAAACCATGGTTACGAAGAGAATAGGAGAGTCAAGGTATATGCATTACCAAGGTCTACTCTTGGCTGCTCGACAACAGAATTGATGGGTTGGCCTTTATTCTCCTTTCATTTATTCAGGAGTCCAGCTGAGAAAATTTCAATGGATGTCTCAATACTCACAATATACATGTTCGACTTCAACACATCATTTCATTTTGGCGGGCTCAAGACGTTTGCACAGAGGGAGAGGTAGATCTGTGAGGATGATTTACAGACTTTCTTCAAACATGATGTATGTGTGCATGTGAGAATGTGTGTGAGTGGATCATCCCCAATCAGTTGCCCTCTACATGGTGATGGTCTATGCTAGTAGTACGGGTTAACTCTTAAT
The DNA here is from genome assembly GCA_016801105.1 of Esox niger. Classification (NCBI taxonomy): domain Eukaryota; kingdom Metazoa; phylum Chordata; class Actinopteri; order Esociformes; family Esocidae; genus Esox; species Esox niger. The sequence goes on from JACXGJ010001192.1 coordinate 46,450, forward strand.
TATCTGTTGCATAATTGTAATGCGATGTTAGAACTTGGCTTGTTAATAAGCCCAGACAAAAATTAATGGCTGGTGCTCTTGTGTGAATACCAACACAAACACACAATAAGTAAAGTTGATGTGATGTTTTAAGATAGGCTGGACCTGGAAGGACACAGGAGGATAACAGCCAGAGGAGACGATGACTCCATCTGCAATGCAACACAAGCACCACCATCACATTTGTGGGTAGCCTGGGGCACTTCTGCCCTGTCTCACAGCCTAAAAATACATAGCTGCATATATAAGGCATATCTGGTGTTGCCCCAAAATGTTTTTTCACATCATAGTGCAAGAGCAACAACACTTTAGAAATGGTAGCATGCAGAAAAAGTAATGTATCAAATTGAAATCAACAAATTAACAGTCCAAATGAATAGTCAGAGCACTAATGGTAACTTCCATCTCCCCCGGTCTGCTGTTTTATTACAGTATAAATCCCTATCCATTTCCCTTACTGGTGCTCACTGATGCAAAGCTTTTTCCTAGTTCCCCATGAACCACACAAAAAAGCACTGGAGCAAAACACAATCTCCCCATTATAAATAATTGCAGCAGGTCCAACAACATAAAGTGTTTCAGTGTTTCACAAATAATATTACCAAGACTATAAGACAATTGCCTTTTCATCATATTAATAAACATTCGAGTTACCTTATCGCTTTGATAAACTGGTTACTAACGCAGAGCAGAAACATGTGATGTAGTGTTTTAGCCGTGATATATCAGCCAATCGGCATTGAAGATTCAAAGCTCACCACCTTAAGCGCTTGTACTCCTCGAATCCAGCAGGTGACAATAGAGAGCACGTAAGATTTTGTTTAACCAGCGAAGAAGAAGGTTTGTCAACCTTCAAGATGGCTGCGTACATGTCAGCTACCAGGTCCCAAAGTGCTTTTAGCACAAATGATTTGATACCAGAATGGGCGCAAGAAGAAGTTAGCACTGGGGTGAGAACATTTCATGTAGCATTACTAATTTAATCAGGTTTGAATGCGTTTTGCCAGCTTAAAACGGAAATTTGCGTGGCCCTTTGTCTGCTACGCTTAGAGTAGCTTACAATGAGACTGCAAAAGCTCTTTATGGTCATACCGCACAGCTTACTTACAATAAGACTTCAAAAGCTCTTTATGGTCATACCGCACAGCTTAGGCAGATCACTATCTGTTCTACAAAGCTAATGTAATTTGGAACCTTTTAACCTAAATCTAACTGATGTCTTATTGCAGACAACCATTATGGCTGTGGAGTTTGATGGAGGGGTGGTGATTGGCGCTGACTCCCGTACAACAACAGGGTAAGCTAATAAAACCAAGTTTAGGTCTCTTACTTGCTCCATGGCCAAGGTAATATCAATATTAGTTTGCTGATTAGGTTGGTCTATACTCTACAGACATTCTACATAACATGCTGTGTTCTATGGCCATAGCTGACTTAAAAATCTTTTCCATCTCGTTATAGTGCTTACATTGCCAATCGAGTTACAGACAAGTTGACTCCCATACATGACCACATTTTCTGCTGCCGATCTGGTTCTGCAGCTGACACACAGGCTGTTGCTGATGCGGTGACATATCAGCTGGGCTTTCACAGGTAACACCCTGGGGCTGCATGGCAAGGGGGAAAACAGTAATTCTGCACTCATAAATGCTTCAATGTAAATTGCTCGGCACACCACCATAGTGTGTCGGTCTATTGTCATCACTCAAACTGTTGTCTGCCAACTCTTTCCTTTCATTTTCTGGACCTGCTGTAGTATTGAGCTGGATGAGCCACCACTTGTGCAAACGGCAGCCAACCTCTTCAAGCAGATGTGTTATAGATATAGGGAGGAGTTGATGGCTGGCATCATTGTAGCTGGCTGGGATAAAAGAAAGGGTGGCCAGGTAAGTTCCCAGCATCTGTTCTTGGTTCATATATGTCACCCTCCTGTCTTTAGAGAATGTCCAGTGACCCTTATTCTCCTTCCCAGGTGTACACCGTCCCGATGGGGGGGATGATAGTGAGGCAGCCAGTGTCAGTAGGCGGATCTGGCAGCTCATACATCTATGGTTTCATGGATTCTAACTACAAGCCTGGGATGACCAAGGAAGAATGCCTTCACTTCTGTACACAGGGTGAGTAAAGCCAAAAAATTGCCGTCAAGCCCAGTGGTGGGCAATTCCAGTACTGGATAGGTGAAATGTGTGCAGGCTTTTGTTCAATTCCTGCAGTAAAAACAAGTTGATTGAAATACACTTATAGCACTCTTCAAAATGTAATAACATCAGTACAGTGACTTGTTTCTTTTGAATCATTTGGGGTGGAACCAATGCCTCAGACACACTTTGCATTTGAGTTTTGCTAAATGATTCAATTCTGATTGTATGAATTATGAGCATTTTCTCCCTACAGCCCTGGCGCTGGCCATGGAGCGAGACGGTTCTAGTGGGGGAGTGGCCCGTCTGGCAGCCATCACAGAGGACGGTGTGGAGAGACTGGTTGTTCTGGGAAACCAGCTGCCTAAGTTCTCCAACGTGTAGGCAGAGACCAGAGGGGAGAAAATGTGCAGACAACGCACTCCTTTCAAGCCCATCAAAAGAAGCTGTATACCCAGAACTCTGTAATGGCTGTGTGTTTGTCTAAAATGTTTTTGTAATGTAAAAATTGTCATAATAAAGAAAAGACTACAACAACAGTTTGCATCATATCTGTTTTGGAAGAGGTATTACTTGTTAGAAATAGAATGAAAGTGCACGCTATATGCTCTAAAGGTTAACATGGTTAATGTAGGGCTATGGATAAAAACTTCTCCTGGACGCTCTCCTGCCCTGCATGTTTCAGATCTCTTCCTGCCCTATCATACCTGATGTAGCTCAGGAAGGACTTGATAATGAGCTGATAATTTGAATCATGTATAACATCAGGGAAAGATCTAAAACATGCAGGGCAGGGGGTGCCTGGGAGCAGGTTTGAGAAACACTGCTGTAGTGATGGTGGATCTGTAGCCTGAGCACTGACCTTGGTAAAGAGTCACTAAATTAGGATTGAAATATACTGCAGGTTAAGTGTGTGTACATGTTAACATGCAGAAAAGGTTTGCTTGTTGGATACTGTGTGAGAAGCCTGAGAGTTCCCAACCCCCCACTTGGGGGTGTTCTCATTACAATGTACACATACAAAATTAAGACATTCAATCCAAGTACAGGATGCCATTCATCTCTAATTTGTCAGGACCTTGGAGGTTACAAAAGTTGTCTGTAAGAAATTTGCATTATGGTTTCTGAGATAATCTCCCTATCATTACAGTGGGTTTGAAAGCAATAGTACTCCCACAATTTTTTTGTTACCAGGTATGCAGAAAGGCCTAGGTTGGTTTAGCGATTAAGGCCAGCAGTGGTTCCTAACTTTATTTCTGTACCACCAACTAAATTCACCTCTGCCTGGAGAACCACTGAAGTACCCCTTGTAAAGAAAGCATGTGGTATTGTGTCTGAAGTACTTGTGGTTGGGAAACTAGACCAATGCCACTTGTGCTCGTGTGCTTCAGCTTGGTTTTGAATCGGGCCCACTGCTCATTCAGCAAAAAAACTTGTTTCACCACTAGGTCGAAAAACTGCAGACACACCATGGGACTGCATTATCCAAAACTAAAGCTGCCCAAAATGGAACACAGTTACCTGAGGTAGTGCAGAACTGTTGTGATTCATGGCCATGCCAGGAAACTGACCAATCTGATTCCCCACGCAAGTCCAGCACTGTTTACTGTGTGTATACAATCACACAGAAACTATATAGCTTTATGTCATGGAGATTTTCTTTATTTTAGAAACAAAAAATCCCCACAAAAAACTGTATTAAAAAAACAAGTGACATAAAATAAATTTGTAAATACAATACAAATAAGAGTATTGCACACAATCCTAAAGAAACTGTTCACGTTTGATGCATGAACAAAATCATAAAACCGGAGGTCAGGTGAAAACCTTTATTAGCATGATTCCAAGAAATTCATCTCCCATAGTTCTTACATGTTCGCCAAATGTCTGTCTAAGCATATTTATACCAGACCAAACCTCCAGCTCATCCCCTGTACTACCTGGCTGTTTTCTAATCACATAAGTGTATTCTATATCCTAACCTTATATGGCCTGGTATGGTGTTTCCTCTTGAGTTCTTGGCTCCACACACATTTATCGGGTTGTCTGAGGCCCCTCTTTAATCAATAACAAATGTTTGTTATACGATACCTCATATAGCACAAGACAGCGAAGTACCATTCATCTGTATTGTGTTATTTAACAAGAGATAGAACTAAAAAACAGATATATTATCAGGAAAAAACATGCTTTCTCACAATGGTATGTTCCAACCTATGGTCTATGGGTCTATTCAGAGTCTTATTAGTCACATTGGCAACTCCTATCAAGAGGTATGGACGAGGTTTGTGGGTAGGGTGTGTGGGGCCCATCAGTAACGGGCCCAGCACCAAATCCTATCTATTGTCCTTTGTTCAGAGTTGTGTTAAGTTTCCCCTGCCCATAATTTCTAAACATGGTCCTTGGAGAACAAACTCTGTTCTTACCTTAACAGTTAAAACAGAGGGTCAGTCAGTAGGATCTAGTGGTGCAGCCTGTCTAGATGCCTGAATCTGCATCACTGGGCTGTTTTGAGGTAGAGGGGACATGAGTGTTTGATGCTGCATCACTGGGCTGTGTTGAGGTAGAGGGGACATGAGTGTTTGACGCTGCATCACTGGGCTGTGTTGAGGTAGAGGGGACATGAGTGTTTGACTCTGCATCACTAGGCTGTTTTGAGGTAGAGGGGACATGAGTGTTTGATGCTGCATCACTGGGCTGTGTTGAGGTAGAGGGGACATGAGTGTTTGATGCTGCATCACTGGGCTGTGATGAGGTAGAGGGGACATGAGTGTTTGATTCTGCATCACTGGGCTGTGCTGAGGTAGAGAAAGTCTGCAGGTGGCCCAGGATTTACAGGGGTGGGATTCAAGTATTTCACAAATACATCTGAAGAGAGGAGTATGTGACCATTAGCTGTTACATTATATTAATAAAAAAGCTGATGATGGTTAAATTATACAATAATAGCACATAAGCCACATCATAGCCTAAACACAAATAGAGTAATTACACCTAGTATTGGTGTACAAGCATGTACGCAATGAACATGTCTCTCGCTTGCTATTTGCTACAGTATAATACATATAAGATGAATCAACAATAAATGACAAAAGGGTCTGGGAAAGGAAAAGCACGTTAACTGACATTTACACAATCAGGGCTAACGTTGGCTAACTAGACTAGCTAAGAATTATGTCAAAACTGTAGGCCCATGTCTGGATTGAAGCAGACAGTTGGTGGTTCGTGCAGCACACCTGAAAGAAAGTGTATTTTTCAAAATTATGTTCCCCAAACACCAGAATAGTATTTTCAACCTTCCATAATTACAGGTAAAAGTAACTGACATTAACACTAGCTACCTACTGTAGCTATTAAATTAGCGAACGTTGGCTATTTTCCAAAGTAAGCTAGATAGTAGTAACACTGTTCCAACGGCAACTACTACGCAATTAGATACACTATTCATTCATTCATCACATTACTCTGTGCTTATCACGTTTTTCCTCTTCTCTTCGTTTTTCTTCTCTGGACACCAGGGGGCTTTGATCTTTTTGACATAACGTGAAGTAGGCTACTGACAGAAATGTTCATTGTGATTCATTCCTTCAGATTACTGAACGCGCCCACCCCCCAATCAGGTAAATCGAGTTGATGCGCTGTGCCGGGGTTACGTTGCAGGCAACACAGAAAATCTAGCCTAATAAACTGTAGTTATGTTGTTCTGGGGGTTTCGCTTTTTTGTAATGTTTCGAATTAATAGTATTAAAATAGTATTAGTGAAAACAAAACCTTTGAGCGCCCCTAGCGTTTGCCTAATTGCGTCTATGTCACGGGCTCGCGAACACATGTTTTGCGCGGCATTTTGATAAATTCTTCTGTAGGATAAATTCGTTTTCAAATGGCTAACTTGAGCCAATTAATTTACGGTTTTATTTTATAACAACTTTTGTGGGCGGCCTATAATACATGCTTAGTTTTGTTTCAAGTATATACCAGAATTATTTCACAATAAAGAATTCGTTCTCTGCTACTATAATCCCTTCGCCTGAGGTAAGAATGTGGCACCTAACAGACACAGAAGAAAATGATCGTGAGTATACCACTCAGATTGAACAACCAGAGGTAGACAGTTTTGATCAGTTCCTCTCGTTTGCCAGGTAAGTAGCATAATTATGTTGCACGAATTCACCACATGTAACCCAGAAAGGTAATACATTCTATTTTAGGTAATACAGTATGAAGCTTGCTTGACAGTGTTAAAGTGTTTTCCAAATCTCCAGGAGGTCCAAGGTTGTTCAGCGTCAGTGTTTTGAAATAGAGACTGAGTCTGCTGGGTTTCGCCCAAAGTTTAGATCCCTGTCACAAAAAGAAGAGTTCCAGTACAAAACTCTATGTCAACCAAGGTAGGTGTCCTCTTCAGACTCAACACCTTCAATTTCACTTAATAAACTAATTATAGTATACTCTTACTGAAAATAGTCATCTGCCATTGTTCATTAGTGATGTGCCAGCTGATCCAACCATATGCTATAGCCCTTTTCAGATACAGAAGTTCCTAAATGAACCAGAAGTGAGTGAACAACAATTGGTCTAATACTTCATAAACATTATTCACAGCGGCTGTCATAATCTTAAAATGGTTAATCTTATCTTAAAATGGTACAATTCCCCTCAGCGGGTAAGAGTGTAATGTCTCTTTCCATAATGTGAAAAGAGTGCCATGATCATGGCAGGAGCTCGTTTAGCAGGACAGATAGGTAAAACAAGGGGCAGGCAGAGCCTTGGGAAGCTACCCTCTCCAGCTGAACTGATGGGTCGGAAGAAGAAGGGGGGGACAGGGGGCGCAGTAGAGGGGAGTCAGGCTGTGCAACCCAGAGCTGCTGCAGTGCTGCAGCACATTGGCGACCTCCACAGGAGACAGAGCTCCATTGACCAGTAAGTGATAGGAGTAAGATGCTAAATGGGAACATTGGAAATGGATGGCGATTCAGGGCAAACCTCTGGTCATATATTCAGAATGGACTACTACAGAGTAGACTTACTGCAGATCACAACTCCAGTGGTTAGCATCTGACCAGTTACCGAAAGGTTAATATAATCAAACCCCATAGCCAGAAAGGTGAAACATCTATCGTTCTGTCCCTGATTTAGACAATTAAAGCTGTCAGTTTGCACGTTGTTGCTGATCTACCTGGTAAAAAGAAAAGGTTCAAAACAAGTCCACTGTTAAGCTGATGCTAAGTAGAAGACTGTAGGTGGCTGAGCTAAATAATACAGACAAGTAGTATAATGCTTTTACCATTGACAGTTGCTTCTGCAAGCGTAACATTAAGAACAGGAATTCTTAACATCGACCCAAATCATATCCCAGGTTGAAGCTTAGCAGTTGTTGGGGCTCCAAACCCAGGTGTAAGACAGAAGAGGAAAGTTCCCAGAGGCCATCAGTGGACAGGAGCATGCCCGAGGCACAGCTGGAGCCCAGTCTGTGTTTTAGCACTACTACAGTTGAGGGGCAGGATGAAAGCATAGACTCACATAGACAAACCCTCAATTGTCCTTACACCCATCAGGAGGTTTGGACCCATTTGCTGATTTGTTCATATAGGAGTACATGGAATTAAGAAAGCAACATGGAATTAAGAAAGCAAATGTTAATATGTCACTGATTCTGAGGTGATTTCTTTGCAGCGTTTTTATGGAGGATTTAAACAAGCATCCCATCTTGCTCCTGGAGGGAATCCAATGATGTCATTTGTTCTGGCAACTGCTGATAGACAACCCACAGGGGGTTGGCATGGGCCTTGTCTGTCCTACAATGAATTCTGGGGCATTTGGCACAATCCAGAAGAGTAATTGTATTTTGACGCCACATTTTGAAAGCATTTGTACAATTCATTGTGAAATAAAATAAAATCTAGGAACATTTTGCTTTTTTACTTGACATTTGTTCTTATGTTTCTGTTTAAAGCATTGAGTCTGTTAGGCTGGATAGCCAAGCAATGGAAAAAATGAGTGGAAATGGAACTTGGGAGCATTACCCTCTATTAGGAAAGATTAGCTGGAAAGGATGTGACTTGGCTGCTCACAGTGCTCCTTTCTTCTGTTACTTTGACAGACAGAGCCAGTCCCTTTATTTTGATAAGGCGTTCAGTTCTCAGGAGATGTTCTCTAGCTCTCTTCATACCTGGTGCTAACATGTCTTTTGTCCAGATCTGATCTACATTTTAACTGTGTCACCATGTTTCGACCAGCGTTGACCATTTTGACAAAATAAACAACTGAACAACGTTAGAACCATGTATAAACAAAACTTTGTTGTTAGTGAACTGGAAGACTGATGGCTTCAACCTTCGGCTGAGTCAATCTCTCAAAGGACAAATTTGACCTTGTTCTGTCAAACTAGACAATAATAGTTCTGAGTAGATGTTATCTATGTTGAGCTTTTCAGGGAAGTTTGCTGTAAACATCTCTTGAAAGCAAAGCATATAAATCCATTAGTTATAATTTGGCTTTCTGCAACCCCAGTGAACTGTTTTCAGTTGCTACAATGGGTTATGTGTTTCAGATACTTTGTCCTCTCCTTTCTGTCCATTAATATGTAATAAACAAATATATAAACCTTTGCTTTAGGATAGTCCTACTGGCCTACCAATGTTATCCCCTCAACATCTCTTACAGTCCGAGAATGCATGAGTCATTTTTCTTCCAAATGCAGGGGTGAGAATCTCCCCCGCCCCATTCTGTTGTGACTCATGATGACATGAAGAAAGTGAAAGCAGCATATTTATAACGGATCATTTCCGTACTGACGAAAATTCATTGAAAGAGGACACCATTCCCTTGTCCCTGCGATCGCCTGTGTGGCATAATGACAAACAGTTATCTTGTCAATTTTCATGGCTCATATCTCCTGTATGCTGTGTTGCTGCTCTTGGCATGCCTGGTGATCCTGCAGTCCAACCGGGTCAGGGAGATTCAGAATGAGCTTAGGGAGCTGCGTCAGTGGACCATGTTGGTGTGTGGGAACAGAGAGGAATCATCTCCTGATGATGTCTCGCGCTGCGGGGTAGGTGAGTTCCTATGAAGATGCTTATGAATGCTTAGAACAACCGGGCCCATCATACACCACATTTGTCAATAGGGGTAAAAGTGTGAAAAAGAATGACAATTACTTGTTCATCTGAAAAATCTGATTCCCATTGCACTGACTGCACTTAATCTGATGTCTTATCTTGTCCTGTCATACAGATATTTGACCCTGACAGAAGAACCAAATGGAAAGGAATTCGGGAAAAAAGGGATATTAGAAAACGTGGGAGAAGACAACAACGGTGCATTGGTCAGTCTGTTCAACGCACAAGAGATTTAAAGGAGAATGGACACTCATTCCACTTTATTGCATTGCTTTTATTGCCCATAGGATCTGAGGGAGATAGGTGAATCAAACTCTGGCTGGGAGATGGGAGTGCATGCAGACGGGGGAGTTAACACTGGACACCAGCAGCACACATACCTTATTTAATCATTTATACTTTTCATTTCATTCAGCAGAAAGGGGAGAATTTCTTCACCTTGTACCCATTTCCTCACTCTCAAATGGTGAGTCGACTGTACTCTGGCATCTCATCTATAGTTTGACACAAACACACACAAATATGTTTCCACATTCCCTTTCCTTAACCTAACCCTCATCTTGACCTCAATAACCTAACCTTTACGTCTAGACTTAACCTACCACTACTGCCTTCACCTAAACCCTAATCTTAACCTCAATAACCTAACCTTTATGTCTAGACATAATCTAGCCACAAAGGCTTATCCTAACCCATATTGTTTTTTGGGTCCCCACGTGAACACATAGACCAGTATCGCACACACCCACACACAAACACACACTGTGATTGCACAAAAATATGATTTATTACAATAAGCCTACTCTCCAACATTTTTTTGTCACAAATACACATCGACCCTCTATTTGTAACCACTTAACTGTCTTAGATGAAAATGATTACACTGTGGTGAAATGGGCTCCAGCACAGAGTCTAGGGGCGGGGCTGCGGGTCTCTGGAGAAATGGTCACCGTGGAAACCGCAGGGACTTACTTCATCTACAGTCAGGTAGTCTATGAAAACTAGACATACAATATTGTCCACTCCTGAGAGGATGTCAAGGCCTCCTTTAGTCTGTTGCTGTGTTTGTGTACAGGTGCTGTATAAAGACACCACGTGGACTATGGGCCATGTGATCCAGAAGAATCTACATGGCATCGAGAGCAGCTTGATGAAGTGCATACAGAGCATGCCCAGCAACATCACAGTGGCACAGAACACCTGCTACACGGCCGGTGGGTCCCTCTAACCCCAGCCAAATGAATCATTCAGCTTCTAATATTGAGGGGCACACTGACCGCACTGCTATTCCCAGTGTTAATGTCCCTGTGTTTGTGCCTAGGTGTCCATTACCTGGAGCAAGATTCCACTTTGACACTCTCAATTCCCAGGAAATCTGCTGGTCTAGTCCTCCGGCCTCACACCACCTTCCTTGGCATGTTCAGGATCTGACATTAAATGGTGTGTATGTAGAGCCCTGCTGTGCCCTGCGGTATAGGCTACAACCTGACCCCCTGACCTTCTGCATGGTGTTGACTTGTATTGTATGAGCTCTTATCAAATGTTTGCAAGTATTAGTTAATGTTTTCCCAGCAGCATTTATATGGTGGCATCAAAATTGATTAACATTACTAAATGACACAAAATTGACCACAATATTAATAACTACACTGATCTAATCATGGTTTAAAGCCTTGGTTGAGTATACAGCTCTGGGAAAAATTAAGAGACCACTGCACCTTTTTTGTACATTTCCAAAAAAGTTGAAAAGGAAAGTTTTGAGTGAGGAACAGATGCGTTCCTCTTAATTTTAAACCTTCTGTTCATCACTCAAAAACTTCCTTTCCAACTTTTTAGGAAAGGAAATATAAAGGTGCAGTGGTCTCTTATTTTTTACAGAGCTGTATGTATGTATGTATATATATATGTACATAAGCATGTAGTTATGTACATAACCTGTAATTTCTAGCATAGGTACACTTCAACTGGGAGAGATGGAATGCTTTGTAAGTAGGAAAACCTGCAAAATCAGCAGTGTATCAAATACTTGTTCTCCCCACTGTAGATATATATATATATATATATATATATATATATATATATATATGTATGGTTGAATATATATATGTATACATATTACATATTATAATATATTTATAAAATGTATTAAAAACATTTAAGAGCACCTCGTCATTCTACATTTCCCTCGAAATTTCCCCCTACTGTATAAGCCAACAGGGACCTCTTGTGGTCAATACATTGATTGCTACGTGTTTGGAATCAGTGGGCTGGGGTAAGAGTTAATCAAGAAATCCTGACCATTGGTAAAAAGTAGTAATACAAATTTGGGGAACGGTTAATGATTGATTCATTGGGGAACTGTTAATGATTGATCCGTTGGGGATAGAAATGTGTTGTAATGTCCCAAAAGTGTATTCATGGATTGCGCCTCGGTCTGTTTAGACTAAGCCAACAACCCATCTTTGGAGGAAATGTTAGAAAGATATACTTCAAAAAACGTGACCAATACTTCTCACATAAAATGTAGACTGCTTACCACAACCGATTACCGGTAGAGTTCCCCGATTTTGTGTTTTCGCTATGACGTAACACTTGATTTTCTCATAGATAATGGTTATTTCGCAAAGTTCTATCCAATTGCATTAGTGGATGAGAACATTATAACCAGATGACACTTTACTCGCACTAGCTCGACCCTGTATCCCGGAGTGGAAGGAATCTGCCCCAAGAGGCAGTACAACTAATATTTCAGGCGATTTCTGAATTTAGGCAAATCTTGGATATTTGGTATTATTGCCCTTTAAAAAATGTTTTGCTTTTAATTTACTTTGACTACTTTCTCATGTTATTGCTCAGTAATTACGTATACCTGTTCAGAGCAATGCATCAGAATTACTGTGTTTATTACAGTTTTTTTTTATTAAAACGTTTGTTGTTTATAACCAAATAATATTGTTTATGATTTGCGTTTTGGGTAAAGCCTGTAAAGTAATTTTGCTTTTAATTATTTATGGTATGTGTCATGTGAATTCGGATCTTTAGATTGCCCAAAGATCTTTGAGATCATAGATATGGCCATTGAAGGCACCTACCATTTTAGTGTAGTCAATTGGGTGGGCCTTCCTACTTCCTTTCCATTCTGTTTGGAGGAAAGGGTCAGCCAATGAAACTGAAGGTCTGCCAGTTAGACTACATTAAAATTGATGATGCTTTCAATGGTGATGTCCATGCTAAAACTATGTTTTGCCCCCTATAGGTCTATGTCCATCTTCCTGTGTGATCTGTACATGTGAATGTGGATGCTTGTTTGAATAACCAATGAGACTACTCACACTAAAACTTTTTAGATCAATCATACTGTGCTGTGTTGGCAGATTATTTGTTTTTCAGTCTGAACCTAGACACCTCAATCTGCCTGTCCTCCAAACATCTTCGTCCTGGATGGGTCAGATTTAGAGAATGTCGACACACATGCAAATAACTTGATTTGTGACTGGACCGCTCACTGTCATTACAAAAGGACATCCCCCACAATGGCTGCCAAGTATACCCTCGTAAAAAATGACTATCCTGCCAATCTGTGACTACTGTGAGGTAGTTTACAGGCTTGCCAATAAAAAGCGCCATCCACCATTCACCTGCGCCCTGTTCAACACTCATCACTATGACCTTTACACTCAGATCAACTTATCCCCTGCAACAAACACAACACTAGAATCACTGGTATTAAAAGCAAATCCCCCTTAGCCTCAGCTCCCTCCTCAACATATTATGCAAATACTAACCCACATTTGCTTTACTGTCATTCATTTCAGCATTAAACCGGCAGTGGCTGGATTGAAATGCAAAATATATTTAAGACAAACAATTATCACACCTCACTCCAAAACATTCCAATCTAACTGATCTTGTCTGATCATTGCATCTATAGCCTATATGTCTAATTGTAAATTGTATCAATTCATGATTTGGTTTATTTGGCTTGTAGTGTATATTTGAAAATATATTTTGCAATATTTATATGGTTCCCTGTATTGTCCTGTCCTCTTGAAATTACAGTCCCCTCCAAAAGTATTGGAACAGCAAGGCAAATTCCTTTGTTGTTGTTGTTGTTCACAGAAGACATTTGGGTTTAAGATCAAAAGATGAGTATGAGACAAGAGTTCAGAATTTCAACTTTCATTTCCTGGTATTCACATCTAGATGTGTTAAACAACTCAGGACATACCACCCTTTGTTTGAACCCACCCATTTTTCAAGTGAGCAAAACTATTGGAACATGTGACTGACGGATGTTTCTTGTTGCCCAGGTGTTGCCTTTTAGGTTGATTTTTCAAACTTTAAATAGCTCTGCATGACTAGTCTAAGTTTCCATCCTTGGTTTAAACCTTTACAGACTACATTTCTTGGATAAACCAACATGAAGACCAGAGAGCTGTCTATGGGAGAACAGCATGCCATTGTCAACCTGAGAAAAGAAGGAAAATCGAGCAGAGCCATTGGACAAACATTGGACATAGCAAGCACAACAAATTGGAATGTCCTGAAAAAGAAAGAAACTACCAGTGAACTGAGCAACAGACGTCGAACAGGTCGGCCAAGGAAAGCAACAGTAGTTGATGATAGAAATATCATGAGAGCAGTGAAGAAAACCCCCAAAACATCAATAAGTGAAATCACCAACGACCTCCACTGTGCAGGGGTGAAGGTATCACAAACCACTGTTCGAAGAAGACTCAGAGAGAAGAAATATAGAGGCCACACCACAAGATGCAAACCACTCATCAGCAGTAAGAATCGGAAGTCCAGATTAAAAGCAAAGCAAAGAAGTACAGAGATGAGCTGCAAAAGTTCGGGAACACAATCTTATGGACTGATGAGACCAAGATTAATCTCTACCAAAGTGATGGAAAGGCCAAAGTGTGGAGAAAGAAAGGAACTGCTTATGATCCGAAGAATACAAGCTCATCTATGAAGCATGGTGGAGGTAATGTCATGGCTTGGGCATTCATGGCTGCTTCTGGAACAGGCTCATTAATATTTATTGATGATTTAACTGGTGATGGTAGCAGCAAAATTAATTCAGAAGTGTACAGAAACATTTTGTCTTCCAATTTACAAAGAAATGCATTGAAACTAATTGGGAAAAAGTTTATCATGCAGCAGGACAATGAGCCAAAGCACACTGCCAACAAAACAAAGGACTTCATCTGGGGGAAAAAGTGGAAGCTTTTAGACTGGCCAAGTCAATCACCTGACCTTAACCCAATAGAGCATGCATTTCATCTCCTTAAGAGGAGACTGAAGGGAGAAACACCCCGAAACAAACAAGAACTGAAAGAAGCTGCGGTAAAAGCCTGGAATAGCATCACAAATAAGGAATGGAACAGTTTGGTGAATTCGATGGGTCGCAGGCTTGAGGCAGTTGTTGCAAGCAAGGGTTATGCCACCAAATATTAAATGTTATTTACTTTTAGATTATTTGTGCCATTACTTTTGCTCCCCTAAAAATGCTGTGGTCTAATACAAACGGTTTTTTAACACATCTAGATTTGAATACCAGGAAATTAAAGCAGAAATTCTGAACACTTGTCTCATACTCATCTTTTGATCTTAAACCCAAATGTCTTCAGTGACCAAAAATAACAAAGGAATTTGCCTTGCCGTTCCAATACTTTTGAAGGGGACTGTATATGTGTTTAGCCAGATCATCATTGAAAATTATAATTGATTCTCAATTGACTTAGCAAACTACATAATAGTGAAATAGTTAGTTGGGTAAACTACAGCTATCATCAAGTGGACTCTGTGGTTTACGAGTGGACTATGTTCATACCCAACCTTTTTTTTCATTTCTGGAATAATAAAGCAACAACTCATAAAACCAAATAAGTCATGCGTTTTGGAGTGCAGAGTTAATCTGACCAATGTACGTAGGACACTAGGAAATCTGGCCATTGCAGAGTAGGTAACATCAATAATATGTTACTGTGTTTTCTCTGTTGTTGTTTCTGTCCTTGTTGGGTGATAATGTATCATATCTTCAGATGCTTCACATCCCTTTGTAAAAAATTTGAAGAAGCTGGTTAACCTGTGTGCCTCATGTGGTGCCATGAATTTTTTAAATGTATTTTTGAAGGAAGACAACTATCTTACATTGCATCTTCAAGCAACAAATACGCAGGATTAAATGATGTCAACTATCAAATGATGTATTCATGTCTTTTTTCAATTCTCTGTAGTAGTGAAATTCCAGCTCCGGTTCTTTCTCTTAGTGATTACTAAGTAGGACTGTTGAAGCATAACATTTTAATTTATCTCTCTAGATTAACAATGCCAATATTAATGCATTTTAATTATATCTTTTTATAATGGCTGTAATTCTGCTTTTAGTCATTCCTGAAGCAATGCCTTTGTTCTGACTACCCTTCACCATGACTTCAATAACATACATCACGGTTTCCTTGTCCTACTCATTAATTCTAGTATGACTAAATACATGCTGTTCAAGTAGAAACAACCTATACCAGCCTGCCCGATGACGTCCTCCCCGTGATGAAACAACCTATACCAGCCTGCCCGATGACGTCCTCCCCGTGATGAAACAACCTATACCAGCCTGCCTGATGATGTCCTCACCGTGATGAAACAACCTATACCAGCCTGCCCGATGACGTCCTCCCCGTGATGAAACAACCTATACCAGCCTGCCCGATGACGTCCTCCCCGTGATGAAACAACCTATACCAGCCTGCCTGATGATGTCCTCACCGTGATGAAACAACCTATACCAGCCTGCCTGATGATGTCCTCACCGTGATGAAACAACCTATACCAGCCTGCCCGATGACGTCCTCCCCGTGATGAAACAACCTATACCAGCCTGCCCGATGACACCCTCCCCGTGATGAAACAACCTGTACCAGCCTGCCTGATGACGTCCTCCCTATGATTGATCTGAGCTAAAGTATGTACTCAGCATAACTCTTTTGATGAAAATATTAACTATATTTAAAGAGCAGCTTTTTTACCAGGCAAGCCTAGTTCAGCCGGTCCGCAATCGAAAGTGTTGCCCTCTCAAGATTCGAAAACAGGTGGCTCACAAGGAAGGCATTAACCACTACACCACAGAGCTGTACATTTGCTGTATGATGTTTCCCACTGGCCGTTTTAACAGTATGTTAGCCAGTAATAGGCTAGTAATATTATTGCTATTAATAATAATATTGCCAGCGAGTCTGCCAAAGCATTTTCATTTCATGGCATGGAAACTTTCATTCGTGAATGATGTTGATAAAATAACTATCAATAAAGGTGACGATAACTAACTTTTTCATCAAGTGAAAAGACGAGAGAATCGTGGAATCTACCAGAAATAATTGCAATACGGTAAAACCGTAAAGATAAAATAAATAAAATTAATAGACTGCGGTCAATAGATTTGAACTTACGTCTAGTATGAATAGGTATCCTTGTGAATTCTTGGATTTCTCTCTCTAACTTTCCTGGTGTCCTGTTTGACCTTAGGAGGACATTAGCCCTTGGAGCACGCCTCAGATCTTTTTGGCCCAAATGACTCACAGCTGTCCCTGCTTGAATTTCTCCGGGTTGGGTTGAAGTTCTTCTGTTTGGGTTGAAGTTCCCCTGGTTGGGTTGAATTCTTCCTGTTTGAGTTGGAGTTCTCCTGGTTGGGTTGCCTATCAGGTCATTGCCAGATTTCCTAGCCACTGTGCGTGAATCGTAGTTGCTTGCTGTTTGGGGTTTCAGGCCATCTGTAATTATTTACAGTTACACCAAATGTATAATGTCATGTCTGATTAATTCACTGATTAGGCCCTTGCAGGTCAGGACAAAGGCCTGTCTGTGAACATGGGAACTCTCCTCTTCCTCCCCACTGGCTGTAGAGAAGCTCTGTAACCTTTATTGTGTGCTAGGGTCAGCTTTGCGCCTGGACACTTAATAACAATTCACTCCATGTGAACAGAGGGAAGCAGCACTGACCTTTATCACCATGGTTCCATAAACAGACCTGCCTGGGCCGCTGTACAAGGCAATGCTAATGACTTCTTCAGTGTATCCTACTGACAGACCTGGCAAAAGAGGATTTACAATAGGAAACCAGTAGCATACAGGACAGATACTGTGGCTTGATGGCATGGAGAGGAAAGTGGTAGCAGGGGTGGCAGAGATGCAGATTAGAAAGGTGAAGATTGAATTGAATGAGTGAAAGATGATTATGCTGACTTTGTATTGGTCTTCCATGGTTTTCAGGCAGTGATATAACCCTGACCTACATAATGTTCAAAGGCAGATCCTTGCATAGCTAGCTCGCTCTAACCTGCTCCTTTCCCATTATTAACCCTGCCGAAGAGACACATAGGCATTATGGATACTCTGCAACATAGTAGAAATGAATGGAACAGGGTAAAATAATCACCTGACTCAAAAGCTTCAAGCGTACACACACACACACACAACACACACACACAGAGACACACACACACATTTGTCTTTGTGGGGACCTGAAACCTAAACCCAACCAATATATATTCTCAATTCCCTAGCCCTAATACTGAACCACATATTCACCAAACACTAACTTCAATAACCCAACTTTATGCCTATACTTAACCTAGCATACCAAAACTAATGCGTAATCCTAAACCTGACTGGTAATGTGGAAAACCATAAAGTATGCCCAATTCTAATGTTGTGTCTGACCGAATGACAGTAGTCCCAGGACTCTAAGATTAACATTGCATTTTTAAGTGGGAACCTGCTAGCTAAAGTATTTTATTTTGAGAACTATTCATTCCAATTACCAAGTCTAGGCCTTCCTCACTGCACACACAGAGTTTGTGTTCATGAATAATATTTACTGAGGCATTGGAAATGATTATCTGTCTAGTTTGAATGAGCCATATATGGATCAATCGAAGGGTATTTATTTTTACTGTTTTCCACATTGTAGAATAATTGTGAAGACATCTGGACTATGAACTAACACATTGGAAATCATGTAATAACCGAAAAATGAAGAAAACTAATCAAAATGTAATTTTCTGACTCTCAAAGTAGCCACCCTTTGCCTTAATTCAGGGCTGTCTAAACAGTTCCACGGAGGGCCGTGTGTCTGCAGGTTTTAGTTTTTTCCTATGAATTGGTTCTCAGTTCACACCTAAACAACTAGGTGAAGGTAGAGAACAACCAATTAGTAACATAATTAGTCAATCAAGTACAAGGAAAGAGCAAAAACCTGGAGGCACTCGGCTCTTCGTGGAATAATTTGGACACCCCAGCCTTAATTACAGCTTTGCAGTCTCATTGCATTCTCTCAACCAGCTTTATGAGGTAGTCACCTGGAATGCTTTTCCAACAGCCTTGAAGGAGTTCCCACACATACTGAACACTTGTTGGCTGCTTTGTCTTCACTCTGCCATCCAACTCATTCCAAACTATCTCAATTGAGTTGATGTTAGGTGATTGTGGAGACCAGGTCATCTGATGCAGCACCATCACTCTCCTTCTTGGTCAAATAGCCTTTACACAGCCTGGAGGTGTTTTAGGTCATTGTCCACTTGAAAAGCAAATGATAGTCCCACTAAGCACAAACCAGATGCAATGGCTTATCACTTCAGAATGCTGTGTTAGTCCTGTTAGTTGAGTGTGCCCTGAATTCTAAATAAATCACTGGCAGTGTTATCAACAAAGACACAGCTGTTGGAACTAAAAATCTCAAATTTGGACTCACCAGACCAAACTGCAGATTTCCACTGTCCATATCTCGTGTTTCTTGAGCGAAGCAAATACCTTCTTCTTATTATTATTATTATTCTTAAGGTCTGAGTCACTCAGTCTCCTCTGAACAGTTGAGATGTATGTATGTTACTTGAACTCTGTGAAGCATTAATATGGGCTGTAGTCTGAGTTGCAGTTAATTGACCATTTCTGAGGCTGGTAACTCTAATGAACTTTACCTCGGCAGCAGATGTAACACATCTTCCTTCCCTGTGGTGGTCCACTTGAGTGCCAGTTTTACCATAGCGCTTGAGGTCTTTGCACTTGAAGAAACGTTTTAAGTTCTTGAAATTTTACGTATTGACTGACCAAGTAATGATGGACTGTGGACTCACCTTGCTTACTTGAGCTGTTCTCGACATAATATGGACTACTACAATAAAGACATAATGATGGTCTTCTGTGTACCAACCTGTCACAATACAACAGATTGGCTCAATTGTATTAAGAAGCAAGGAAATTCCTTAAATTAACTTTTATCAAGGCACACCTGTTAATTGAAGTGCATTCCAAGTAACTACCTAATGAAGCTGGTTGAGAGAATGCAAAGCGTGTGCAAAGTTGATGTCATGACGAAGGGTGACTACTTTGAACAATATTCAATGAGAAATTAATTATTTTCTGTTTAAAACTTTTTTGGTTACTACATGATTCCGTAACTGTTATTTCACAGTTATGATGTCTTCAATATTATTCTACAATGTTCAAAATAATAAAAAATTAAGATATTTTTACCCTTGAATGAGTAGGCCTGTCCAAACCTTTGACTTGAACTGTATTCTTCCATTTGTGTACAGTACACTTATGGTGTAATAGTTCAACAATATTTCATTTGTTGTATCTATGACTTTGATAAAAAATATAGGACTAAAATAATGGACATTTTATGTTAAGTACATTTCAATGGGTTGAGCAAGTGTGATTGCTAATGGGAAAACTGTGTAATGAACTGTAATTTTCAGTACTGTATCTCATTACATTTAAACAGAATTCTTGCTTTTTTCTATTGGTTTAAGTTCTTTTTAAAAAGCAACACTGACAATATATAATAATAATTATGCTGTGTTTTGGAGATTAAACCAATGTACTCATTATGTTTCATAACAAACAAACATTTTGAATCAATTAATGTGTTAAAAGATGTCCACAAACAAAATAAGTGCACAGTAAAAGGATTTGAATGTAAAACTAGCTGTGTTACCAGTTTGGGATTTGTGCTAAGAATTTAGAATAATTCACCACATTATTCTCCAAAGCAATTGAAAATGTATTTCTAAAAATGGTTCCAGCTATCTGAGGTACTTATTTTCTTGTGCCTAAAGAAAACTCTAGAGGGCACTGTAAAATCATCTCAGGCTGCCTCCAGCCAGGTTGTTTAGGCCTGTCTCTTCTGCTGCAACATGTTTCAGCTGAAAAATTTTCTACTACGTTTATAAAGCAAAAAGAAGACAATTGGAAAGAAAACAACAAGATTAAAAGATAAATTAAGGGATTCCAAGGGTCTTTTGAACAGGGTTTTTAGTTTGGAGTTTTAGCTAATTGTAAATTTGCAAAGCTTTTAAGGTTCCACAAATGTCTTTTTGTGACAGAGACATTAAATGACTCAGAGCTCACAGATCATTTTTTGATTCAGCAAAAATCCATAATCCTCTCTTCCACTGGTTCTGCTTGGGTTTTTACTGAACCAATTCTCAGGTCCCTGCTATCATGGGCTTATTGTTGCTCTAAGGGAGAGGGCAGAAAAATGTAGTAATCCTGAGAGAACAGAGAACAGGCTGGGAAATGAAATCCTTCTCATACCTCAGTTACAACAGACCTGTCAGACTACAGACCTGTGAGACTACAGACCTCAGTTACAACGGACTTGTCAGTCAACAGACCTGTCAGACTACAAACCTTAGTTACAACTGACTAAAGACCTTGATTACAAAAGACCTGTAAGACTACAGACCTGTCAGACTACAAACCTCAGTTACAACAGACCTGTCAGACTACAAACCTCAGTTTCAACAGACCTGTCAGACTACAGACCTCACTTTCAACAGACCTGTCAGACTACAAACCTCAGTTTCAACAGACCTGTCAGACTACAAACCTCAGTTTCAACAGACCTGTCAGGTAATAGGCCTTTCTGACTCCAGAGGAAACCTGAGGTTTCAAATTGAAAAGGCTCACCCAGGTCTACGATAATCTACAATGCTCAAGTGGCCTGTTACATTAATTAAAGCCTTTTGCATACTTCAGGTTCCCAGAGAATTTGAACCAAAATGAGGGATAGAAATAGGACTAATGTTTAATTGATGTTATGGAGATTATGTTATGATCAGAGTTGATATTATAACTGTAACCACATGAGCAGCCAGGGTCTGTCCTTGTACTCCCCTGTTCTCAAGATGTGGTTCAAGGAGAGTAATAGAAACATCTCTGCCTCTCGACCACAACCCAGATCACTGTCAAAAAGTGACAGTTTGTCTCTACATCAGACTTGAGGTGCTTTTATTTAGTTGAACAAAATTCCCAACCATAGCAAACATGGTTACCTTATGTTTTTCTTTAAGTATTTTCTTATTGGACTACACCACCATTCAGATATTTCTTATCCCTTTCATATTTATTTTATATTTATTTTTTATGTCTCACTCTCATTCCTTTCTACTATCCCACATCTCTGGCTCAACCTAAATCCTAATAACTTAGAAGCAGCAATAATTTACCGTTATGGATATCAACATGTTTGGATTCAAAGCTCCTGTACTTTCGGGTGTATTTATTTCTGTAAACTGCATTGCTGGTGAAATCCTCAATAAAGATTCTCATCACATACTGGGAGAAAAACAGTACACAGAATCCCAGATAGCCAGTTGGGGATTGGTCGTGATGGAGACTTCATTCATAATTGATTAGCACTAATTAGGGAACAGGTCTTTTGTTGAGAAGATGCTAATTACAGATGCAAATGAACAAATCAGCAATTGCCTGAGTCTACATTTTAAACAGGCACACAAGGTAAACATATAAATGGGACTGGCTGAATTCGCTAACCCAAATAAACACTTGTATACATACCCAGAAACCACACATTTTACAAAACCCAAGCTCAGAAGTGCTCATATACTGTACATCTCAACGATCCCGTAATCCAAACAATCGGTTTCCCCGTGGTTCAGAGTTGGAACATCAGAAGGGGTTTGTGATTACATACTGTTGTGCCAAAAGCCAGTCATGGGCGGAGGGTCTGGAAACTGACACAATCACTCACTACGGAACATTTCCAACCTGACATCAGAACTCAGCGAACAGGAAACACACTGAAACATTTATTGCTCAAAGGAGAGAGGTCGACTAAGTGGCGGTCGGATGTCTATTAACCACAGTGTGGCTGGTGAAGCCAGGGATCTGAAATGTAAATCATCCAATCTGGGACAATGAGCTCAACTCTACTCTAGTGGAACACAACACGGTCCCTTCGCATAGTTAAAGCGCATTA
This sequence comes from Esox niger, assembly GCA_016801105.1. Taxonomy (NCBI): domain Eukaryota; kingdom Metazoa; phylum Chordata; class Actinopteri; order Esociformes; family Esocidae; genus Esox; species Esox niger. The sequence goes on from JACXGJ010001192.1 coordinate 69,027, forward strand.
GCTAAAGCAGACATTACAGGCGATGTAACAGTTTCTATGTGGCGTGGTGTACCGATCCACATCAGCCTACATGCAAAAGGCTCCACAGATGAGCAAAGCTCCAGTCAGTGGGTGTATTTGGTCCCTCAGGCCTTTTAGGAAGACAGATTGTGTGAAGAGGCCTCTTATGTTCTGTCAGGGAGAGATGAGTAGGGTGGTTACAACACTCTGGTTCCACACAATTAGCCTGCCTCACCACCACCCCCAGATACTAATTCCTAGATCTGTCATGCTTCTTGGCTCCCGCTGCTCGCCTTCCACTGCAGCCATTTAGATTGGCGTTTAGATTGGCGTTCACATAGAGAAGGACGATCTTCATCAGCTTCGAAGGCTTCTCTAGACCAATGGCCACTCGCCCAAGAAACAAGGCAAGAAAGGGACCCTACGGAAGCTTGGCCTCGCCAACCTGTTTAAAATGTTTCTCTGTACTTTTCCTGTCAGCTTCAAGTGACCAGCTTGGAAAACATGGATTTTTAGGTCAGATACTACAGTGTCCAGTTGTGTTTGTGACCTTTTGTTTGCCATGGCTTTTGGATGCTTCAATTCATTAATTGCATTTGACGTAGCGACGAATGAGCAGGCGGAAAAGATCCTCTGTTCTTCTTTACAACGTTAGCATTTCAATGCATGGAAAGACTCAAGATAATCCATCTGGTTTGTAATGAGCCATTTTCTCCCCTTTAGTTGTGTGTGCTATCGGCCTCATGCTTAAAGAGAACAATTATGTAAAGAACAAGTATGTAAACGGACCACTTTGAAGGTGTTATCTTAGAGCGCACACACAGACAGAGGTGAACTTCTCTGAGAACCTCCCCTGTCATCATGAAGCAGTTACTCACGCTGCAGGGTGAGGTGAGTGTGTGAGTGGCAGGGGGTCTAGAATCGATCTCTACATCCGCTACAGGTAGCCGCGGGGCAAAACAAGAGAATTATTACTTGTCAGGCTTGAACTCAAAATCTGGTTTCAGTTGGTGAACGACAGGGGAAAATGTTGATGCAAGAGCTAAATGCACATACACGCTCGACACATTTAAAATAATGTGTGTTTAATTTTGAGACAAATATATTCTGTACGGTCTGGTAAAGACAGCTTTGAAAACCTGTCAGTTGTGAATGAGATTTGCAGGGCTGTAGAAGTGTGAAGGTGGAATGTGTGTGGTATATTTAAGGGCTGCTAAAGATTACAGCTGAATCCCCTTTGTGTAGAGGGCTGACAATGGAAGTGGTTACATAGACCATGCCGAAAGAGGGAACATGACAAAGATAAGGTGAACAGACGTGTGTGTGTGGGTGTGTGTGTGTGTGTGTGTGTGAATTGTAAAATGTGTGAATGTTGGGAGAGGTTTGAAGCGTAACACAAAGGCAAAACAAGAGAAAGAAAATTAAATGACATCTTATGGCATTAAGAAAAAAAACAGCACAAGCAGGCAAACATGAACACACATACACACACACACAAACTATGTCCTTGGGGAGATGAGGTCTTTAATGGAATAAGAGGCTCAATTAGATAAATGAACACACAGTCATTACAGTCAGTTATGGGAGTCATTAAAGTGGTCTTGTGGGGTAATGTTGGGAGAAGGCAGTGGTCGGGGCTGGACTGTGTCTGGGAATGTTAAAGGAGCAGGGGAAAGCCAGGGATAATTGGGAGAATAATATTGTGACAGTGTGTTTGATGGATGAGCCTCTAATTTTCAAAACCACATGGGAAATCAGTAATGGAGAAAGTAAGAAAGTGTTGTCAGCAGAGACCGCCGTCTGCTAGGTACCTTATGCAGAGCTGGGACTTAATGTCAGCTCATAAAACAACTGATACGTATGCCAGCTCAAATCCTCGGGACTTGAAACGAAGCCTCTGAAATGAAGTGGGTAAGATATGCTGGAATGCGTCAAAGCATGTGGTGTCTGACCTACACTACCATTCATATAGAGTAGTAGTGGAGGGAAAATGAAAAACAAGACATGGAAATATGAGATGGGAGGAGGGGCTGCAGAAAGTGAAAATCAGAATGCAAGTAATGTCTTATTGGTCAAGACCTCAGCCCTCTAGAGAAAGTTAGTCCAGCTCTGTAACCTTAGATTGTTGTATGTGGCTGTGGCAGTAATTGGAGAGAAAGCAAGAGAGTTTGGGGAGTTTGAGATTTAAAAAGACATTATTGGGTTTGAGACCCCGCAATACAGTAAACACCTATCCAAACATAAACATGGTTAAACGTGATTTAAAAAGAGAAAAAGAGAGACCAGAATGGAAGTACTGTTTTAGAGAAAGATGGAAAAAGGTTTAGATGCTAAGCCAACCGAAATTCGTAAACATTTGTCATTTAGCAGACACGACTTACAATTACTGCAATCATCTTAAGATAGCTAGGTGAGACAACTATGTACACAATGGTATCAAGTAACATTCTCCTCAACAAAGTAATTATCTGCAACGTCCGGGCTGGAGGGAAAAGACAAGGGCCTTTATCTCTAGCATGAAGCACCAACGGGGGATTCTCAAAACCAAACGGCCTGTAAACCGTTTCCTTAGCTGCAATCACACTCCTTTAGACGCGTGACCAGCTTGATTAGCGTACTGCAATGCTACGGACAGCTAACCAGCCCTGCGTGTTTATCAGCAGCAGAGGGGACCCTTGGGGAGGTGGTCTGGTGTTGGTTACAGAGGTGAGCGCAGAAACCTGCCTTTCATTACAGCAGAGAGGCGGGCCTGTGGTTCAACAAGAGGGGAGGCAGTGTACCATGTTACATAGGAAGTTTTGGGTAATCACACACATGCACGCCAACGCACACGCAGGTCTTACGAGGTTCACTTATTATACACTAGCAGTGACAGCATGCGTAATCTGTTTCCAATGTGGATATAAACTGAGATAGGTTGTGGTGGTTGCCCTTCCTCCATTTTACCAGAGGATGATTTACTGCGGCCATTTTGTGAAACAACACCCCGATTCACCTCAATACATCCCCATACATGGCATATGTAGTTTTCGGAATGTATTAATGGCTCAGATGATACACTACCCATAGTTGCTGAGAGGTTCTGAAATGATTGAAGTGACTGAATACATTAAAAGAAACTCACGCCGATGACACCCTTAAGGACGTTGAGAATGCTTGGCAGTGTTTCATTGCAAACTGAATTGTGCCGTAGGAGGGATGAAGTACTCCTGGAGCCCGCCTCAGACATGCTTCTCATACTGACTGCCCCGATTTCCAGGAAGAATTCAGCGGTCCCCTAACAAATAACACACGCGCACAAACACACCCACACTCGTGCGCGCACACACACACACACACACACACATCCACACACACGTGCACACACTCCGGCACACACAAAACCTTTGAAAAACATGCACGTTGCCACCAGATGCCAGGTAAATCCGAACCATATGCTCTGTCCTCAAGTTTCAAGGTATGTCCATGGTGAACAAAGATACAGGGATTCAAAGAAACAGACACACACGTGCATGCTTAAAACACACAGGCTCATACATAAGGTCTTTTGAGCGCCCTGTAGACCGTCACGATGGGAGTTCCCATAAACCGTGATGGCGGTTTGTAGAACAGGTCAGTAATGAGCATGAGCGAGCATGCGTTTTCAGTCTAATGAGCGATTATGTGGAGCCGTAAATCATCTACATGGGCCCTGAAAGGAGGGGGCGAGGGGGCCTCAGGGGGTGGGTGGGGGGGGGCTGAAGGCTACAGGGACAGAGGTCTGAGCCCAGGGGGAACACACCCCGCTGCAGGTAAACAGGGGACAGAATCTCAGTAAGACTTCTGTCAACTGGATCGCCTCTGCTGTTCACGGACTGATTACCTGGGCTCGTTGCAGAGTCCTCTAGGTCCTACTGACACAGGGAACTAGAAATGACTATTTGTGAGAAAACAAACACTTCCCATGAGAGCAGAAACTACATGATTCTACTCATTCTAACCCATTCTGTTAAACCGCTCATCCATGGGCCACTTGTCTTCTCAGAAGCAGACCAGACGTGCTTGAGGACAAATGCCAGGTATTGGTGAGGCTCTGGATGGACTGATCTAGACAACAGACTACAGTTGTAAAGATAACAAACCAAGACAGCAAAGAAAAAACCTAGATAGCAACAGCATCAGACAGACCGACCACATAAAGAACCGAGATTACCAGAGGAGGGAACAGTCAGAAATGCAGGGGAATCCAGAGAGCCATAACACCACAGGAAAGGAGGACTGGCTTTGGGGATTAACGCTTGCTGGGGTCAGAGGTCACTAGGGGTTGGGTTAAGATGGGAGATTAAGCTGGGGCCTGTGTGAGAGGTTAAGTGCAAGGCTGACTGGGAAACCGCTCTGGGTGGAGATAGGTCCAAGCATTCAAAAACCGAGCTTAAGAAAACATCTTGAAAAAGTAACATGCATTGAATTGTAGCAATTTTTCCCTGCTGCACATGCAAAGTGCTCAGTCTCCCAAAAGCATTTACATTTTAGTTACATTATCGAAACTTAAGGACTATACGGCTTCATTTTTACATCTTCAGGATCCCCTTTGGCTGTCAGAGCTGTAGGACATCGACATGGCCAACTTCTATCCTGACCAACTTCTGTCTAATTTAAAACTGTGCAGGAGGTAAGGTAATTTAGAGGTTGGATGTTCTCTTTGAGATGTGTGTCCAGGATGGCTGTGCAGGGCTCTGTAAAATTCTGTCATGGGATCAGAGTTCAGCTGGAGTTGTCAGTCATGGAATGGACTTAAAAGGTGAAGAAGGGGTTAAGTTAGAGTGAAAAAATCCCCTCGCCTGACAATTTGGTGAGAATTTAGGAGCAGGAGTGGGGCCCTGGCCAAGTTAATTCTTACAACAGAATGAACCATGATAAGAGAGCTATACTAGGTCAGCACAGACACTCAGCTGCAGATAATGACCACATTTTAACTTCCCACCACTGCAGACACACATCAGTTCACCCACCTCAAAGGGACAATCTGGTTGTGCAACACAGCATTATAGACCAGTGGAGCCATAAAAACTATTCACCCCTTTCTGATTTAAAAAATCTATATTTTTTATCATTGAACGTTATCAGGTCTTCATTCAAAAAAGGAAATTTGATTAACGGAAATTGAATTAACAACACCCAATGCTCCCTATTAAAAGGAGTTAAACTCAGAAACACTCAACGTCTGACTGACTGAAACTAAAAGCATCCTGAAAATGCTAATCTCACATTGCTGTGGAGACATTTTGGCCCACTCTCTCATGCCAAACTGCATTTCAGACATGTTACTCAGCTATATTCTGAACTGCTTGTTTGATTGCTGTTGCTCGATGTACGGTTCTGTCTGTTGCTGTGAATTATGGCTCTTTGATACTACGGCATGTGCCTTGTTGGTCCATCCAATCACACTCAATATAACTGTTCTCAACAGCCATTGGAAACACCCAAGCCCAAATGGTTTGAACCCCAGCCCATGCGAGGCTACAGTTGAGTTGCTTATCAAAAAATAGGGAATGCTCCTGACTTGCCAAGTTACAGCTTTGACTTAAATCTGTCTTTAAATCTATGGCAAGATCCAACACCTTGACAGAATAATGGATAAACATTCACAATCCTGGTGTTCAAAGCATGCAGGGACTCAAGACCTACAAATATACACTTGAAGACTGACAGTAATCGCAGCCAAAGAATCGCAGCCAAATATAGGTGTATTAGTGTATTATTTTTCATTGTATATACTTATATACAAAGAAAATTAAATACTCCAAATTAAATTTCATAAAAATTCATTACATTTTTGTAACTCAACAAAACAGCAAAAATAATTTGGGGATAAAATACACAATCAAATGGAGACTAGCTGCTGCACTAGTTGTGTTACCAGTTGTATCAGAACCCGAAATAACCTTATTTTACTATAAAAGTTTGTTTCCAAACAAAGTAAATTAAAACTCTACAGCATCCAAACATGGTTTGAACTATAGTGTAAATATCATAGGGATAAATGAACTGCATCTGTACTCTATTAATTTCAGAAAGGTTACATTTCTCCTCTTCCATCAGCTTTTAACAGATACAGGGGTGGGGAGAACGATATGTTATTGTTCCAACTACTAATTCCCGGTAAGTCCTGGGCAGCAGGAAGGTTGCAACCCTGGGCCCTTTGTTTCCTCGTAGATGGTGGGGGTAGGTCTTCAAACAAGGGAGGGGGCATGGGATGAGATGGATGGCGTGGATGTGTGGACAAGGGGGAAGATGGATGGAGGAAGTTCAGACAGATTGACAGATAAGAAGGATGAGGGATATGAGAGTGATGACTAGGCAAACACACTCTGAAGCTTGAGTAAAGACAGACGGAAACAGCGAGCCGTTGCCCTGGTGCGGTTGTGGACAAATAGAAAGAGTGGTCGACAGAGAGATGGATGGACACTTCTAATTAAATGGACGAAACAAACAACAAGCAGCAATGTTGGTCCTCAACTCTCAAGAATTCCTCTCCATGACCTCACATGCCCCCAACACAGGCTGATATGGGGCCATTGATGAAAGAGATGGTGACACAGTTCTCAACAGCTCCCGCTTAGCGATACACGCTGAGTCATTCGCACACCTGCCTTCCTGCCATCTCTCCCTGCCCCACCCTCCTGGTTTCACACTCGAGAGGGCGCAGGAATGCCAGGGGAATGACACAATCCCTTAAGTGCTGAGAACCTGATTGGCCCAGCCCCTTATCTCCTCAACAACAGCTCTAATGGAGGGGTATTCAGGCGGGGGTCAAAGGTCACCCAGACACTGTCAACCCTAGAAACCAGAGCTAGCTTACGACTCGCACACAAACCGTCCCTTGTACGAATCCATACATTCACCTGTACACACACACACACACACACACACACACACAGACACATTAACCCGTGCACACCCACACACACAGACACATGGTCCAGGACTGTCATTGTTGAAAAAATCAAATTATGGAACCATTCCTAACTGGTACACAGTATTTCTGTTGTTAGCATGGGGATTTTACAGCAGTCATAAACATAGTAGTAAATGACAGATTTCAGCAATATACCCACATTTGAAGTGAGTCTGCTGGGGATGCTGGAGAGGGCAGTTATTGTTTAACATCGGAGGAAGGGTCAGAGGTTACCGGGGGGTTGGCGGGGTCACCTTCTCATTGTTTATCTGTAGCACTTGAAAGCCTGCATGACACACTTCCTCTGATACAGAGGGGCACAGGGCACCAGAGGGCCATGAGACCTGGGAGGGACTCAACCATAACACGTATAGACATAACACACATTAGTTTACAGATTTCGAAAGCTCTCCGTTGGCTGTCGTGACCGCTCTGAGGATGTGGTTAAGGAGGGAGAACAGAGATGGTTTGCCCTGAGGTTAGAGGTCACGGCCAGGAACCGAAAGGTCTTGTGGTTTGAATCCCCGACCTGACGATATGTGAAAATCACTTGTTGCATGTTGCACAAGGCCCCTAACCGTAATGTCGTGTTAGCAGCAATGGATAAGAGCCTTCGCTAAGAGACCGAAATGTCAAATGTACATCCGGGGATGGAAGGCTGAAGAGGGAGTCGATGTCGCAGAGAGTCAGGCAAGGGAGTCAAGGACAGGCTGAGAGCCCTCAGCGGGCCGGTCCCCCCCCTCCAACCAAGGAGAAGAGAGAGGAATGTCCGTGAGGGTGCTAAGCTGGACGGGGGGGTGTAATCTCGATTCTCAAAGAACAAACCCTCCCCCACTCCCTCGCCGCCGAGAAGGTCACAGTGTTTGCGCGAGGAGCGTCTGAAACCAGAGCTGCCAAGGAAACGGATCACCATAAAACGATTACAGGAGTACGGTTCTTATACTATAGGTGGGGGGGCACTCAGTTCCTCGGGATGCTTCACTTAGTATGCATGCCGAGGGTGCTGTTTCCATGCGTTTCACTTTCTGTTGGCGTGTGTCTACGCATTAATGCCAGCTCACTGGAGAACTCTAGAGACAGCGCACGTGAGATGGATGTTATAACGAGCTCCGTTGGCCTGTTAAAGACGAGCGCAGAGCCCGGAGTGACAAACACTGGTGTGGATCTTTATTATGACTGAATACAGATTGCACACACAAAGGGGGGGAATCAAAACATACTTTACATTATTTCAAAAGGCAACTTTATAAAAGATAGGTCCCTGTTGTTATAACAGATCCTCAATGTGAAGACCACATTTCCCACAATGCATTGGTTAACAAGGAATCACACAATGAATCTCCCTAAATGTGTGAAATTGCTGGCGAGTGATGGGACTTTGTATGGCATATCTAACTACATAACTGTGGGAGGGGTTTCTGCTTTATGGAAGAGGCGTTTTCTATTTCAGTCCTCACAGAAGATCAAATGGCACTCAAGCAAGACGAAAAACAGACCATCTTTAATATCAACTGTATAATGAAAGAAGCCAGGGGGATGGCTTTTCTGGTCGAAGTCCTAAGTAGAAAAGGCTTGAACAGTGTCCTCTTGGTCTCTGTGTGCACTGCCAGGGAGCTCCTCTCCTCTGGTGTGTGGAAGTGAGCTACCCAGTCCAGCAGCAACAGGAAGTGGAAATGCCCAGCGAGCCATACTCCCGAGAGAAACACAGGAAGTTCTGCGGCTGAAAAGGATGGGTGGATACAGAGCGAACTGCCTGAAAACCCAACCGCTCTGTGTTCTGTATCAATATAAAAGTGCTGATATGTCTTGGCCCGGCTCCCCTCCCACGCAGCTGAACCAGGATGCTCACACACTGTCACTGAAGTCACCTACATTACCCATAACACCTGAGGAAAGGGGAGGCCATTTTGAAAAAAAAGGAAAAGGCCCAACCGCTAAGAGTCCAAACAAGTCCGGACCGTTTAAAATGCTGTAATCCACGTCGTTGTATAATCCACATGAATTAACAATCCTAAATACAAATGAGTGAACACAAAAGTGTCAACACGTTGCAGTAGTGCAATTGGCTACTGGCTAGTCATTTGCTGCGTCATGAAATACACCAATAGAAATGCTTCAGTCCTTGGGATGGCGTTGGCACTGATCTGTTCTTCGACCAGCATCAACAGTTTGTTCCGGGGACACAGATAAACATTCAAGCAGTAAAGCGGTGGAGAAGTGAAGATGAACTGACTCAGACGCTCCAGCTGTCCCCAGCACCAGGCTGTCCACTGTGTTTCTCAATAAGAACAGGTTGGTCCGGTTCTAGGGAAGGTCATCTATAATCTCTGATGGACTTTGTGCGTAAGAAGGGACAGGCTGGTGCCGGGTTGAGAGATTGGTTCGGTCCAGTACCGGAGTGGGCTGGCTGGGTTCGTGGTTGAGAGATGTGCTGCGTGCTCTGGCGTGCTGGTGTCCGTGTTGGGTCCAGGTGAGTTAGAAGCGTAAGGTCCCGGGGCTTTTGGTCATGGTCAGTGTCTGGATGCTGGACAGGATCTTCCTTTGGTGTCCAGCAAGGGTCACTCCCAGACGCAGCAGATCCCTGGGGCAAAGGACATGCTGTTAGACAGACAGACAGGCAGGCAGGCAGACAGCCTGGTTCAAATAGTTGAAAATACGTTGTGCCAGAACCATAAAAAAGCCTGATAAAAGAAAAAAAAATGTTTTGTTGTTTCACCAGCAAGGTGGAGACTGCAGAGACAGGGAATCTTGTCTAGTAAAATAGATGCCGTGGAGACAAACTAGAACATGTTCAGCTGCTATTGATTTGGTGAGTATAAAACATCTATAGACTGCATATCTTAGACAATCTGTCAGATTTTTAACACTCTGGCATCTTGTAATAAAGACTATAATAATAGCATAATATTACCAATAATGTATTCAGGGTTGTTTATGCTGTTAAAGCTTTCCGAAAATGTATATTTATTAGCGGGGCTATGGCAACACATATGGGTCACAGAGCAATCACTCATTCCTCTCCTCATTCCTCTCCTTGATCTCTTTTCATGGAGGATCATTATTAAAACAGAAATTGAATTATTTGAGGGAAAGGTAATTTAAATTAATAATGATGAATATGTTACCATTTAATTACAGATAATTACTTAGTCAACATTACATACACAATAATCGATTCAACTGTTCAGCACAAACAGTAATAAAAGACCAACTTTTAACAACCTTGCTAAATTAAAGTGAAATATGTCGATTGTATATTGTAGCAATATGATAGTATATCACTGAATAGACATCTGTTTATTTAAATAACAAATGAATAGGAAATTACTCTCCGCACCACATTTCTTTACAATTCAGTTACAATGTAAAGAAGGTTTCTCTAGGCCTTTATTAAAATATAAAGGCTAGTTCTTGAGGATGGTTTTGTTGTTCTCTGAATAAATAATATATGAGCTATCGACTCATTAGAAACTTTATTCTTCACAATTCCAACCGAACTAGCCAGAAACAGCTGCCCATCACACACAATGTAAAATTGTAGAACTTAGTGATAATCATTCTGACACAATTTAATATAATTATAAATTAAAATGCTATTGGTTTTATTTAATGTAATTTTGCTTTAGACAAATAATAAGATTACATTATTTGCTAATTTACTATTAGACAAATTAACAAGTAATGCTCAAACAAAACTGGAGATTTGTCTTTAGACAGAGGTAATGTTAACGATTATAAACAGATGCTGAATTCACAGAAGGTAAGACAGACAGACAGGCAGACAGGCAGGCAGAAAAAGATGCAGACAGAAAAACAGGCAGACAGAAAGAGGCAGACAGAAAGAGGCAGACCGAAAGAGTCAAATCGAAAAACAGGCAGACAGAAATACAGACAGGCAGGACTCACTCGGCAGTGATCTGGGCCAGTAGGTCAACAGAGGTGAACCCAGCCTGCAGGAAGCTGTCCTCGTAACGCTCCATCTTGATGGCCCTCAGCCACTCCCCTACGGAGCCACACGCTGAGGGGGCTGGGGGGGCCCGCTGGTCCAGCAGGGGGTGGGATGGCCTGGGGACAGGGGAAACACGCAGGGACACGTCACACACACAAGCACACACACTGACACCGGCACATGAGGCCTCTCACAGGCCTTTACCCCCGGAGTGACAGGCCAGAGCGGGGGCGGGATCTACAGATGCATGAGTGACAGGCATGCCCAGAGAGGGGGCGGGATCTACAGATGCATGAGTGACAGGCATGCCCAGAGAGGGGGCTGGATCTACAGATGCATGAGTGACAGGCCAGAGCGGGGGCGGGATCTACAGATGCATGAGTGACAGGCATGCCCAGAGAGGGGGCGGGATCTACAGATGCATGAGTGACAGGCATGCCCAGAGAGGGGGCGGGATCTACAGCTGCACGAGTGACAGGCATGCCCAGAGAGGGGGCGGGATCTACAGCTGCACGAGTGACAGGGAACAATAATGTCTGGGGAGTGGGGAGTGACAGGTTAGTATAAACTGCGGGAAAGGGGGAGAGGATGAGCACAGCTGGAGTGTGACAGGTCCCAGCAGGACAGAGAGGAGCGTCAGCAGGAGGTTCATGTAGAGTGACTCTTTGACAGACAGGACTGTGTCGCAGGAATGAAGGTCGGTGCTCCCGGACGGGGCAGGACTCAGCCCAGCTGGTCAGGTGCTCATTTCCCGTCTTAAGCCCATGCTGTGTGTTTAAACCTGGTTCTCCACACACTCAGCCCCCAACGCCCAGAGATCTGTGCTTACTCACCCCGCGCCCTCCTGGGCCAAGATCTTGAGCGATGCTGGGTTGCGGATCAGCTTGTCCAGGGCGCTGACGATGGCGGCGAAGCGAGGGCGTGCCGATCGCTCCTTCTGCCAGCAGTCCAGCATCAGCTGATGGAGGTGGGTGGGGCAGTCGGGCGGTGGCGGCAGGCGGTAATCCTGCTCTATGGCGTTGATGACATCCTGGTTGCTCATGTCCCAGTAGGGTCGTTCCCCGAAGGACATCACCTCCCACATGACGATCCCGTAGCTCCAGGCGTCGGAGGCTGAGGTGAACTTCCTGAAGGCGATGGCTTCGGGCGCGGTCCAACGGATTGGGATCTTACCCCCCTAATCGAAGAGAGCAGGGAGTGAGAAACCGGGAACGCACGCGGACTACGGGGTCGGCGCAGGGGAACAGCGCGTGCGGTCGTCTTACCAGAGAGCTGGTGTAGGTGGGATCGGAAGAGTTCTCCTGGAGGAAGCGAGACAGGCCGAAGTCGGACACCTTGCACACCAGGTTGCTGTTGACCAGGATGTTGCGGGCGGCCAGGTCGCGGTGGACGTAGCTCATCTCAGACAGGTACTTCATGCCCGACGCGATGCCGCGCAGCATGCCCACCAGCTGGATCGGGGTGAACTGCCCGTCGTTCAGCTGGAGAGAGGGAGGAGGCGTTAGATACATGGGAGGAGTCAGGAAAGGGCCTGGGCGTGTGTTTGTTCGCGTGGACACTGACCCTGAGGAAGGAGTCGAGCGCTCCGTTCTCCATGAACTCAGTGAGGATCATGACGGGACAGGAAGCGGTGATGATGCCCTCCAGGTGGATGATGTTGGGGTGCTGGAACTGGCCCATGATGCTAGCCTCCGACAGGAAGTCCCGCCTCTGCTTGTCCGTGAAGCCGCCCTTCAGGGTCTTGATGGCCACGTAGTTCTCCTTCTTGCCTGGGACTTTCAGCCTGCCCCGACACACCTCCCCAAACTCGCCTGGAGACCGTGGGGGGGTCATTAGTCACTACAGGACAATGCCAAGCGCAACAACGCCCCCCCCCCCCCCCCCCCCCCCCCCCCAGCTACAGGAACAATAAATAACATCTAGACAGAATGAGAGAGACTCACCGGCACCAATGACCTCCTCGATCTTGACGAAGGAAACGTCGATCTCCTTGGCAAACTCTCGGACGGCCTCGTTGGGGTCCTCATAGGTGAAAGGGTCGATATATACTTTGACTCCTGTGGAGGTGTGGGGGGGGGGGGGGGGCAGGTAAATACCAAGCAGACACATTCACAGACAGAAGCTGGAAAAACTATATTTTGACAATAGCTGTGTGTGTGGGCATTTGTGTGTGTGTGTGTGTGTGTGTGTGTGTGTGAGTGTCCGCTCACCTTGTCCCAGGAGATACTGGCCATTTTTATCACTTAGTTCTGGGTCCTTCATTCTGCTGTGTCTGCTGTGGAAAACAACCGAGTCGGAGGACATGACAGAAAAGACAAAGAGAGAGAAGGAGATGGGGGGGCGAGAGAGAAAGAAAGACACAATGATGAGTACAGCGAGAGGTGTGAGAGAACGGTTGTCAGTCCTGTGACAGTACTGGTCCCTCCTAAGGTTACGTTGGTGCCTGTGGGGGTCCCTGTCTCAGACTACACTACATGACTGGTAGATGAAGTAATGCTCTGACCTCTGCTCCATTCAGGAGCCACTCTGTATTGTCTGTGTCTGCAGCACGCTGGAGGCCTCCATTAGTGAGACTTCCTTTGGCCCAGACCCATCCTAGTAGGACTGTACAGGCCTGTGGCTACTGGACCCCAGCCTCTCTCCTTCCTCACAAGACCAAAATAGCAACACCGTCCCACCCTCAGCCAGTGGCTGGACCTATACCCGGAGTGTGTTGAGTAAGGGATCGCACACATCTTGGTATTTCTCACTGTATGTGCAAATATACAAAGTGTGTGTCTGTGTGTGTGTGTGTGTGTGTGTGTGTGTGAGTGAGTGTGGTGCGCGTGTGTACGCCCCAAGGTCAGAACTATTGTTCTCCCGTCCTGTGGAGACAGGGTTGGGACGGCTGCATCCTGCCACCCCACCCCCCCTCATTTTTGCTCACTCTCTGGTTCCCTATGTTCCCAGAACCCTTTTTTCCGAGGGCATGTTGGGGCTACACGCTGAAACAATGAAGCCCAGGGAAAGTCTTATAATGAGCGGAATAACTTCTAGCCTCGTAAGCACAAAGTCCCAAAGAAAACCTGGTCGGGCACATTGAGAGTGCTGCGCCGATGTGACACGCCGTGTGAAGGTAGATGTTTCAATCGTAGCTGGATAAGATATGATTGGTAGAGGTAACACCGAGACAAAAAGAGTTCAAAGTTTAAGATAAGAGCCGTACTGTATGTTTACTCGGGTAACATTCTCATGACTGAATGACTCTTACCCATTCCATGGTTTGCACAGTTACTCTGAAAACGTCCTACAGAAAAGGTCTATTTGGCCGCGATGAATCATTGCCAGGTACCGCATTGTTTATGGGCCTATTGTTTATGTTTGTTTTCACGGGTGACACTTTAATATCTCAGTAGTTTTAGCGGTGGAAGTTTAAAGTGCACCGGGTTGATTATGATGTGTCTGTTAGGACTGTGGGAGACGGAAAAATACAGCGTAAGCACAAATTAGATTGAGCCGCATAAAGGCACCATTTCTCAAGTGGTCTTCTCAAATTAAACTTGTTTTTCGCCAAGCATTTAAGAAGGTAGGCATCAACCTCACACGTGTGTATTCCATACGGGCTGGGACCCAGACTATGACCTCACAAGCATGCATTTCCCCCTGGGTTGTCCACGGCCTGCATCCACTATAATTGATAGAAAGATTAGGCTACCCTTTTTCGACCCAACGCTTACTGGGTTACATACGCTAGATTAGCAAACACCCATTCGCCCACCGCAATCAGCAAGGCACAAAAAATTAAGAGAGCAGAGGAGTGATTCACATCATGCACAAATCAACGGTTTAGAGTTTAAACGGTTCCATTGTCAGGATGACGAGGTAAAATCCACAGATGCACCGTTTTACCAAACTGAACAACCCCCCGTTGTGCACACGTTGTAATTGCACACACGGGTTGCTTTTCGCCGGTCACATTTGATTCGCTCAATGTATTTTTCAAAACACGAGACACGGGAATTAATCGTGGTTTATTACGCCGCCATATTTTACTGACTCAGTCTTGTCAGTAGTCGACATCAACGAGAGATATCGAGTTACGTCTCTGGAGGCAGCGGAGCCCTCATCTTTTGTGAACGCTGCAGAGAATGCAGGATCGGATGGTGAGCAAGTCATGACCTGTCTTGGCTGTGCACTATCACTGGGCAAGGTTCCTGGAGACAACACACTCTTCCCTCCTCAAATTCGCTAATAAATTGTGTATAACATGTCGCATTCATCCCATAGGTTTGAAGACAACGGGATCTTACACTTACCTTTGGACCTGCTGAAGAGTTAGCCACAAAAACAAGTCCATTGATCATCTAAAAATGAATCAATAAAACCTCTAGGTATAACCTGTTACTGTTCTGTCAAAGTCAAATTACTGATCTATCGAAGGGGTTTCTAACAGGTCAACATTTGAAATATTTGCATGGGATTCGGTTGGTCATCGCTAATCATTTGTCAACAATCACATGCATAAGATCTAGTGAAGCACATATTTTTTATGCTTGCCCATTATTTTAGCTTGTGATTTAACAGATTACAGTTAATGTATATTTTTATCAGTAACATGTTTCCTCTACTCACCAAACTTACCCCTCAACCCACCTCTGTCGCCCCCTTGCCCCTCCCCTTGCCCCTCCCCTTGCCCCTCCCCCTGGTTCTCACCGTATGCAGAAGACTGACACTCCGATGACTGTGAAGAGCAGCAGCATTCCCATGGCAATAAGGACACCGGTCACCAGGAACTGGGAAGGAGGATCGTCTTCTGAAAGGGAGGCATCGAGCCAACAGAACATTATTCGAAGAGATGTTATAAAAATCGAACATAGTTGCAAATGACCTAACGTGTCCCAGCGAATGAACACGGCTACGCTAACATGAAATAGAACGACTTTGCTTGCCGAGATGTGGACAGACAGTCCCCTCAGACAGGGGCAACCATGGGCCTTTACTAACCGTCAGGGAGGGTGCGGAAGGACACCGCTGGGCTGAAGCTGCCGTAGCCGGCCATGGTGCGAGCCCGGACCTGAACCTCATAATGAGTGGCTCTGCGGAGATCGCTCAGGACCACCTGGTTGACGTCACTCTCCCTGAAACGACACGCCTGCTCCTCCCCTCGACTCCTCTGCGGGACGGAAGGAGGGAGGAAGAAATGACGAGTGAGCGAGAACAAAAAGCCAAAGAACAACGGGCTTGTCCTGGAGAGGGGACGGACAGGCCGGGGGGGGAATGGAAACGGGGTTATTTCGGAGGATCCACGTTTACCTTCTCACAGTAGCGGAGCTGATACTGCAGGACGGTGTAGTGGGGCTGGGCAGGGATGGGCCAGTGGAGGGTCAGACTGCTCTCTGTGGAGGTGCTCTTCTGAATCACCGACACCAGCACCGGGACTGAACACACACACAAAGAAACGATGTTAAAGAACATTCAACCCTCCCAACCCACACAGACATTCTCTGTTCCCGTAGCCCCCCTTCCTCACCGTCGTGACTGGTGGTGATGTTGACCGTGTCGCTGGGCGCCCCCTGGCCGTCCGGCGCGGAGACCCCGTTGAGGGCCTGGACGGAGAATGTGTATGTGGTGTGAGGCATGAGACCCCAGACCACCACCCTGCGTCCCAGCAGGCCTCGCTGAGAGGGCCGGTAGCTGACGTTGTCCCCGCAGGCCGAGCAGGGGCCCGCGGGGGACTCGCACAGGGAACACGCCACCGAGTAGCTCAGGTCCGTCCGGCCCCCGCTGTCCTGGGGCTCGCTCCACTCCAGGGTCACTGTGGTGTCGTTGATCTGCGTGACGATGTTGCGCGGGGCTGACGGGGGTCCTGGAAAGCAAGGGACGGGGGGGCAGACGTTTACACAACGCTTCGTCAGCCAATCCGCAGTCATAAAAACGTTCCGTTTGAGGGCACTTGACTGCCCTGACGTCCCATATTATGGTTCTTCTGTTTCAGATTTGTGCTGCCAATTAAATCGCTTCCATTATATTTGCAAATGATTATGTTCCAGACCCATTTTTAGCCGGCGTTTGCCGGAGCCACCGGGGAAGAGAGGCTGAGAGGCACAGCGGGAAACAACATTGTGACGCGAAATTGAATTGGTGCTCCAATTACACGCGTCTACATTTCGATGATAATGATCAGCAGCTGAAGATTGGAGTGGGGGGGGGGCTGCTCGCTGCCTGATTGCTGCCAGCAAAGCGGAACACAATCGCAATGCCACTCAGCCAGTGTGAATTAGTTCCTGCTTCTGCCAAGGAGACGGTGCCTTGTCATTGTGCGCGTGGCTCGGCCAATTACAGCTTCTGCCACATTAATGCTCAGTAATATCAGCCACACGCTCTCTGAGGTCGGTAAGAGGTGGTTTTGAATAATCACAAAGGCCTGCTGCACTTTAGGTCTCATTTACATTCTATCGAAAAGTCAGCATTTAGGAATAAGAAAAACAGGGTTCGACAAACCCCCCCCCCGAAAAAACAGTGATTAAAATAAAGAAACAGTTTGCTTTCACTAGGAACATATGTAATTAAATGTCTGGTACAATAGGCTAGCAGTCTGTGAGGAATTCTGTCTGTCCTCCATTTGTCCTTTGGGTTTCAATCTTCAGCAAAGCTACGAAGCACAGAGTCAATAAGAGGAACTAACAAACGTCTGTTCGTTTCAGGCTCCTCCTGTGGCCATTCTGAGTGAGTGTGCCCAATTAAAAATGTCCCCCCATTCACAGTGTGTCTGAATGGAAATTCCTGAATCCGCATGGAGGTGTCACTCATGCCCATCAACACTTCACTTACTGGGAGCAAAAGCCCCCCCCCCCCGCACCCTCACAAAGGGACCGCATCTCAATGCCCAGACAAAGGCCCCATAGCAGGTGAGAGGGGCCCGGGGCCCGACCGGACCGGAGGTGAGGAAAAACTGGAGCGGGAGGAAATAAAGACGGGAGGGGAATGGGCGAAAGGCTGGCTGACATCGACAGTGTGGCGGCGGGGTGTGCGCTGTCATGATGGGGTTACTTACTGGTACACGGGGTGTCCGGGCTGTCCGAGCCAGAGCGGAGGTATCCCGGGCGACACTGGCATGCCGGCGAACCCGACACCACGGCGGTGCTGAACCCCGGGCAGGCCCGACACTGGCTTCCCTGGCTGGAACGGTACTGCCCGATAGGACAAGCTGTCAAGAAGGGGGGGGTGTTAGTGAGGCCACGAAAGTCGAAACAGCGGCCGCGGCGGCGGAGCCCGTTGTTCCGTCACAGAGCATCGGCCGGGAGCTTTTCAAAGACCAAAGAGCGCCGGGCTGCTCGTTAATCACTGCCGAGATACCATAAACACAATGAAATGGATGCGAACGCTCTCTCTTCTCCACCCGCCCCCCCCCCGTTCGCACGGACACCCGGCTTCAGTGTAAACAGCCTATAAATCAAGCCCGCTCCCTGACACCCTGGGCTCCTTCAGCGACGGGGATCGGGAACGGCAACTGTGTGCGTGTCAGTTCAATATCCACTCCGTTCACTTTCCGTTCAAACAAACGTCCACACTAATAAATCTGATACATAACTGGGTGTCACATGTATTCATCTGCGGGTATTGAAGGTCTAATTTTAGTCATGTGAGCCTGTGTGAAGTGAGGGGAAATAACACCGGCCAGACTTCACAGCCACTCAATGCCGACACGAACCACATTTAGAAGCACATCACATACATACATACACCCTCCAGGAGACAGACTTCCAACAAACCGATCCTGCTCTACTTAGGGAAACGACTGCAGCTTTAGTTATGTAACATTTTCATTCCCCCAAGAGGGACAACACATTTCCATTTCAGTCATTTAGCAGAATCTCTCATCCACAGCGTCACACCGTAATTAGTTAGTGCATACATTTCCGTTCTTTTTTTGTACCGGTCTCCGGTGGGAATCGAACTCATGCTGTACCAATGGAACTGCGCAGGATAAACAAGGCGGGTTTTCCTGTAGTGAAGTTCCTGGTACTGAACCACACAGTTCTGCGTATCCCTGTCAGTGAGGTGATGCTACACCTTTAGCGTCTGTTTAATGGGTAGCTAAAGCTAAGCCAGGTTGCCTAACAGAGTAGGATGTTCAGACTCTCTGGAGCCCGGTTATCATTAACCAAATAGAGAAGCTGAACAGTTAAGGTGTAAACTCTGCCAGGCAGGAAGCGACTTGTCGGCAGAAAAAAGCCCAGTGTCAGCCTAATCACTAAATAAGATGACATCATTACAATTCAAGTGGCTCTGGACTTCCTTTCCCAGACAGTATAAATAGACCTTTTCTTTGTTTTACATGTACAGGACACAACTTTCACCCTCACTCTCCCTCTCTCTCTCTCCCTCACTAACTTTACTGCCCTTTGTGTAAGCACTTCCCAGGTGCCAGCTCAGTGCCGAGGGTAAAAAAGCATGTGAAAGTAAACAAGGAGCTGAACACCAACACAAACGTATCTCGGAGCGAGGGAAGGGCCGAGAGCGACACGTGGTAGGAATGGAAGGTTTGCGACGGAGCAGAGCTCTCCTTGGGCTCACAGTTCCCCGAGAAGATGGAACCTCGGTGGACAGCGAGCCCGTGCAGCGCCGAATCCCTTGCGAGAGACGGAGTCGGAGAGAGATAAGAACTCCGAGTGCTGTTCATAAATACCCTCTAACTGACCGGCTGACTGGCCGCGGGCGGGATGCAGTGTGGGGGCGGATGTTTATAGCTAACAGATAGGAGGCTTGAGCCGTGCCACTAAAAGAGCTTTACGGTCTACCCCCCACAACCCCCCCCGGGACGGCACACTCTCCATAGATCAACACAGAGCCTTTTTACGACCCACCTTACTCTTCCATGGCGGGGAGGCGCACAGAACGAAACACATTGG
Organism: Esox niger; assembly: GCA_016801105.1. NCBI lineage: Eukaryota > Metazoa > Chordata > Actinopteri > Esociformes > Esocidae > Esox > Esox niger. The sequence continues at coordinate 88,804 of JACXGJ010001192.1, forward strand.
CACGCACAGAAAGAAAAAGGCATAAAGAAGTTGGCTAACCCGTCGGCCGGGCGCTTCCGCCGGTGTCAGCGCGCCACGGAGGGGGTAGCGCCGTGTGAGAAAGAGAGAGAAGAGGTGGAGAGAAGGAAGAGTGCGGAATGTGACCCCATTGTGAACTCCCTTTACATTTTCTCCAGGGGAGAGCGGGAGGCAGGGGTGGAGGGCCTTTTTACAATAGCCCCATACACACACGCGCGCGCACACACACACACGAGCACGTGCAGAGAGACTGAAATAACAGAAGAGTAATTAGCTAGACAGATGCAGCCCACCGCCTGTGGCCTTGTGTGTGACACGAGCAAGAGGACTGGTCGGCGCTTTGCGTGTGTGCGCTTATGTTTGTGTGTGGCTGTGTGCGTGCGCGCGCCTCTTGACAGAGATGTATTGCCTTTATGAGCTCTTCTCCTCCATTCCATGTCCTTTGCTGTGGTGAGCTTATAACAACCTGCTTAGACTGGACGTTCTGGCTCCAGAACAACTTCCTGTCAGAACAGCAACATCGCGGATCTAACCACGGTAATGGAAGAGGACCCAACCCGACTAAACATTTTGGCTCTTCATTATAAATGCATTTATCTATCTGTCTCTCTCCACCTGTGTGTGTGTGTGTGTGTGTGTCTTTGGCTTTACACAGTTAATTTGACTCATTAGGGTAGCTGTACAGTCCCCACAGAGAATACACCCTTGCTTCTCCTCTCTCGGCTGGCTTTGATGTGGCGCTAATGATAGCTCCTTTACCTGCACTATCCCTCCACTCCGCCTCCTCTCCTCCGTGGCCTCATCCATCGCTGCATCCGCGGGTGATTCACCGGGTCTGCCTGATGGAGCGCCGCCCTCGGCCGCCGGCACCGTGACAGCTCCCTGCCCTCTGACCCTTGCCCCACCTCGACCTCCCCCGGTCCCCCTCACCTCCCCCGGTCCCCCTCCCGCTGCAGAGCTCTCTGTTAATAGTGCTTCTGTAAGCCTCTTCTGTCCCACGGGCCCCCACATCCCCCGCCCTGCACCATTGTTTCATTGTTCAGGCCTCAGCTCTCTGTGAGGGCGTGCGCCACGGAGAGAATCTAAACCGACGAGAGAGCAAACCGCACGCCTGCTCCCCCGGCTCATGACCCCTCCCCCCTCCGTCTCCCCCACCCTCCTCACCTGAGCACCGGGTGTGTCCGTCGGCCGGTTCGTATCCCGCCACGCAGCCGCAGGAGGTGGTCGGCTGTCCCACCCACTGGCCGTCCTCCCCGCAGAAGAGCTTAGGAGGGCGCGGCCGCGGCCCCTGCAGGGTGGCGTTGCTCACGCACTCCCCCTGCGCCTCCTGTACCAGCGTGCGCGGCACGGTCTCGGGGAAGGAGGACAGGGAGCTGGTCAGGGCCGGGCACTTCTTGAAGAACACGCGGACAGACAGCAGAGCCATGCACGCCCCCTGGGCCTGGAACGCCAGGTAGAAGCCCTTCTTGGTCAGGGGGCGCAGGCGCAGGGTCTTCACGTTGAACTTCCGCTCCCCGCCCTTCCTCAGCAGGAAGTCGGCGGCCACCGTGTCCACCTGAAAGACGACGGGCGAGACGGGGGTCAGCACAAACACAGGAAGCCATGCCTCTTCGGAGAGCTCGGTGTCCCGACGGACTGTTCCGAGAGTACCCCCGTCCGCTGTTTACATCGATGCAGGGACTTTCCATTGGAGGTGTGTGTGTGTGTGTGTGTGTGTGTGTGCTTGCGTGTGTGGAATCGTGCAGACCACCTCTGAGTGTTCCCGAAAACATGTCATCATTCGATCACGCGAATTCGAGAAAAACATGTCGTCATGCGATCACGCGAATTCGAGAAAACAAACAACAAGTGAAGGATTCCAAAAACAAGCTTTGACACAATTTCACACAGAAAACATTGAAAATCCCACCATTAGGGGTTCTCCATCCAGGAGGGGTGTGTGTGTCTACCTTAGTGTAGGGGTTCTCCATCCAGGAGGGGTGTGTGTGTCTACTTTAGTGTAGCGGTTCTCCATCCAGGAGGGGTGTGTGTGTCTACTTTAGTGTAGGGGTTCTCCATCCAGGAGGGGTCTGTGTGTGTCTACTTTAGTGTAGGGGTTCTCCATCCAGGAGGGGTGTGTGTGTGTCTACCTTAGTGTAGGGGTTCTCCATCCAGGAGGGGTGTGTGTGTGTGT
>JACXGJ010001193.1:0-51997 GCA_016801105.1 Esox niger
TAGTTCCATGTCTCCTGGCGTAGTTCCATGTCTCCAGACGTAGTTCCATGTCTCCAAGGCAGCCCTTGACCTTGTGTCTGAAAGCACTCCAGCCTCGGAGTCGCATGTGTCCACTGTCCTCCAGATCCACCATGGCAGCTCAAAGTTCCTGCTAGTGGGCGCGGGGCGTATCATTGTTCGCTTCAATTCAGTTGTATTGTCCCCCTAATCCTCTCCTGTCCATCAGGGCTCAATAAGTGTCTCTGCTGCTGGCCGCTCGCGACACTGGAAGAAGGAGGAGGAACTTTCATCTCGGATCAAGTGACAGGGAATGGGGGAACAATTGGCAAACAATTGCCCCCCCCCATAGTCCTTCCTCCTTCCCCAGGGATGGTTGCCTGCTGCTTGCTGCCTACACAGGCAACAAACCAAACTATCAGAGGTATCAGTGACAGCAGCCTGGATAAAAGCCTGTGGCCCCCTCCCCACCCCCGACAACCAGCACCGCCCCGACCACCACCACACACAGTCTACAGTGGAGATAGGTCTTTAGCGCATTGCCGCGATGTAGAGTAGGGCCGCGACAGACAGCAACAAGCTAAGGAATTATGCTAGGAATCTCAACTGGGTCTCGGCTGCAGTCGTCCACTCTGTCAACAGATTGAAACCATTTTAAGGCACACCGGTGTCGGACGAAGTCCCTCACCCCTCTCCGTCTAACTCACTCCCCCTCCCTCCCCCTCCCTCTCTAACTCACTGTCTCCCTCTCCCTCTCTCTATCAACATCACTCAAGAGAGTATTGGATCGATGGGTAGATACTGAATGCACCGTCCAAGGCTTCTAGCGGATCAATCGATACAGACCCTCTCCGCTTTGGCATCTCCTCCAATAAACAAAAGTTTTTATGATATCTTGGCTGTGGAGAGAAACGTGGGCTGTGTGTGGGAGGGGTGTCTGTGTTCGTTGTCGTCAGAGACTCAGAGATTCAACCTTGAGAAGGCAGAGAAATGAAAGTGCGAGCGAGCTGTAGAGGGAGGAAAAAAGATCCAGGCCTTTGTCTTCAATTAAAAGCGGCAGAACGCTAGCTGAGACCCGGGCATGAATAGAGGAAAATAGCGCGACATGCCTCTCCAATCACAACAACTAGATATGAATGTAAAATATGTGCAAGGATAGCAAACAGTGTCATAGTGTTGAGGCCTTGAATGCATTGTATTCTCCCCCCTGAAAACCATTTAGAAGCTTCTGGATCTTCTGGCTCATGAGTTCAGAACCTCTCCTCCTCCACCGCTTAAATCTTCCTCCTCCTTCTTTCAGGGCCACAGGAGGGAGAAAGAAGGTTGTGGCCCCCTTACTCATCGTGGCCTTGCTCAGTGTTCCTCTGGGCTTCAAGCTGTTTCTCTTTCTGTAGCAAACAAACAGATAGATGAGGGCCCTTTGGCAAACAAGGAACAACATTGAATCTTGAACACAGACTGATTACTTTGAGACAAAAAATATTGTTATTGATTTAAAGAAAGAAGATGCAGCTACTTAACTGCTCAACCAGGCCACTGTTTTGTGTTGCAGATAAAAGAGGGGGCTTGGAAGGAGGTTCTTCTGGGTTCCAGTGTAACAGTATTACATCAAATGCTGGTCCAATCTTAAAGGTTTAATTGAAATATAACATCACAAAACAGTTCTTCCCAAACACACCAAATTTCCACTCAGGTCAGGTGTCAACAGCTAGAGGATGAGAAGACAAGAACATTCAATAGACGGGTGGAAAAGATTGGCATGGGGATTCTGGTGATGCAGGAGAAGGGTGTTTGGGGGAGTGGGGGATTGTCTTGGGGTGTTGAGAGTGGGGGGTACTCTCAGAGCACCTGGTAATTAAAATGCCTAATCACAAGCAATTAGCGCTGCCAGAGCGATGTCCTCCTGCCCTGACTGGGAGCCCCAACAACCCTTCCTATGGGGGGAGGTGAAGGAGAAGAAAAGGAGAGAGGAGAAGAATAGTGGTTATCTCCTGAGGAGTGTTCGGGAGGAGAGAAGCCACCCAGAGTTTTGTCCTGAAGAGGCACGGAGCCACAAAGGAAGCAGAACATCTGCTGGAGGTTGCTGGAGGAGTGTGCCAAGTGAGCACCGGGGCCAGGTGCAAAGGTTTAGGAGGGGGGGGCGACTGGGCACCGTGAGCGAGGTCCTTTCTCTGTCTCTCTCCCTTCTCCCCACTCTCTCTCTTTCCATTGCCCCCGGCACCGTCTTTCTTGGCCCCTCACTCCCTCTCCTCTCTCATTCGCTCAGTCTCTTTCACTTCTTTCAGCACAGTAAACACGCTCTCTTAATCATCTGTTTCATTGTTTCACCAGGTCTGATCCAGGCAGACCATGTGGGACAAGCAGCTTGTCCTGCCTTTAGCTGCACAGTTGTCTGGTATAATCAGGAACACATTTCTCACTCAGAAAGGGAAACTTCTAAATTAACTACCAAGCTCCCAGTGTACGTGGTTGTGTGTGTGTGTGTGTGTGTGTGTGTGTGACACAGCACACTCACAGGTTCTCGGGTTCTCAGTTTGAAATTTGTGCCAAGTCACCAAACATCCGATGATAAACATGAATGGCCTGTGTCAGGTATACTGTATGTGGACGGACAGACAGAGATCAGGGATTTTAGATGAAATGAGAAGGGATATGAGTACAGGCTGAGTAAGTAGCGTTTCAGGGGCGGGACCAGGCTAGACTGGGTAACAATCGCTCCCGCTGTCCCTCAGAGTCCCAGTCCGTTGACCTGGCTTAATTAGCCGTGTAATGATCTCGACCTGAGGGGGCCCGTGAGAGAGAGAGAGAGAGCTGTCCCGGTTCCCACAGACGAGTGCAGACAGCGTCAATCTATAGGCTCTCGCTGAAAGACTGCCGGGAAGAAAAGCGACACCGGGCACAATGGCACGGAGAACTGCGGGTAACATATTTCACCCACTAATTAGGCAAGACCCGTTTCCATAGCCACAAACGGCCCAGCGGGCAGTCAGGACCGGGAGATATGGGTGGCGATAGAGAGAGCGATGGAGAGAGAGAGAGCGATAGAGACAGGGAGAGACGGAGAGAGGGGTGGAGAGAGACTGGGGCCTAGTTTAACCAAACCGTGCCTGGTTCTGATTATGTCATTGTTCCCCATGTTATTGTTAGTTGTTTTTATATGACCAGTAACTGAAAGGTTTCTAGATGTAATCCAGAGTAGGTGAGGTGAATGATGGGTTTTAGGGTGGTAGTCACTGTAAACTGTCCAGGTAAAATAAGTGTTCAAAAAATGTAAGAAAGAAGTGATCTCCCATAACAATCATGTTTTATGATGACTTAATTATCGGCCAAGTTTTCATCTGTTGTTAAACTGAAGTCTTTAAGCAGATGCTCTTATCAATGACCACCTACAACCCCGTTTCCAAAAAAGTTGGGTTGCTGCATAAGATGTAATTAAAAACAGAATACAATGATGTGCAAATTGTATAAAGACAACATATCAAGTGTTGAAACAGACATTTTATTGTTCCTTGAAAAATATATGACCACTTTGAATTTGATGCCAGTAACACATTCCAAGAAAGTTGGGGAATGTGCAACAAAAGACTGGAAAACCTGTTTAATCCTAAAAAACAAATCCTGGTGGAATATCACACAACTAATTAGGTCACATGGCAACAGGTCAGTAACATGATTGGGCACTAAAATGTCACTCCAGAGAAGGAGGTGTCTGTCAGAATTGAGGATGGGGAGGAATTCACCTCTCTGTGAAAGACTGCGTGGGCAAATAGTGCAACAATTAAAAATAATGTTTCTCAATGTAAAATTGCAAAGAGTTTAGGAAACTCATCATCTACGGTACATAATATCATTACAATATTCAGAGAATCAGGTGAAATCTCTGTATGCAAGGGACAAGGCCGAAAACCAATACTGGATGGCCGTATTCTTTGGGCCCTAAGGCGGCACTGCATTAAAAACAGACATTATTCTGTAGTGGAAATCACTGCATGGGCTCAGGAACACTACTGAAAACCACTGTCTGTGAACACAGTTGCTGCATCCACAAATGCAAGTTAAACTCGACCATGCAAAGAAAGAAAGAAACCATATGTAAAGAAGATCCAGAAACGCTGCCGTGTTCTCTGGGCTTGACCTCATTTAAGATGGACTCAGGCTAAGGGGAATACTGTTGTGGTCTGACAAATCTACATTTATTATTCTTGGGAATCATGGTTGCTCTTTTCTTCAGACTATAGAGGAATGGGACCCTCCAGCTTGGTATCTGCACAAAATTCTAAAGCCAGCATCTGTGATGGTATGTGGGTGCATTAGTGCACATGACATGGGTGTCATGCACATTTGTGAAAGCACCATTAATGCCGAACAAAATGTACAAGTTGTGGAGCAACATTTTCTGCCATCCAGATTAAGCCTTTTTCACGGAAGGCCTTGCTTATTTCAGCAGGACAATGCCAAACCACATTCTGCAAGTATTACAACAGCATGCTATTGTGATCCGTAGCAAAAGAGACAGAATGCTAAACTGGCAAATTGAAAACATTTGGCGCATTACGAAACAAAAAAATAAGACAAAGTAGTCCCTAAACTGCCGAGCAGCTTCAATCCAATATCAAACAAGAATGGGAAAACGTTTCACTTTCAGACAACAATTGGTCTTCATAGTTCCCAAATACTTAGAGAGTACTGTTAAATTAGGAGGTGATGCAATAGTGGCAAACATGCCCCTGTCCCAACATTTTTGAAACATGTTGCTGCCATCAAATTCAAAATGTCAACATTTGATATGTTGTCTCCGTACTATTTTCAACTAAATATAGAGATAAATGCTCACCGTTGCATTCTGTTTTTATTTTCATTCAACACAGCGTCCCAACATTTGTGGAAAGGGGTTATACAACATTGAAGGCAACCACTTCATATACCAGCTACATGTGGAAATCAAACCCTGTCAGTCTGTTTTAGACACCTGCCTTCTAGCAACCAGGCTAAATACAACATAGTAAAAATGTAAATTAAGATGGTATGAAGCAGCCCTCCTGTATTGGAACGCGGTGATATTCAAGTTGATTAACCAATGTAACCCTTATGTAGACTGCTGATTGGTCCACTCATCTTCCACAGGAGTGCAATGTCATACTTCTGAGGATTTTTTAACCAGCCTACTAGAGATTAGTCTAAGATGTGTTTTTATCTAATTATGCCATGCTTTGGCTACTAACTCAAGCAAATGGCGAGTCAAAACCATTAGTTGGTATAAAATAGCAGAATAATAACTTCTAAAATGGTAGTTACTTTAAGTATCATCCATTAAATGACAACAACCCTTCAGCTATATACGCTTAGAATGCCCCCCCCCCCCCGACTCACCTTCTCTCGCTGATAATTTGTCTCCATGGCAGATTTTATTTATTCATGAGTTATAAGATACAGTTTCTGATGGAGATACTAATGAGTTGTTTGGTACTGACTTTGGATACAGGTCGGTGTGGAACTGTGAGGGTGATGAACTTTCCTGGGGGGGTCAAGGCTACTTTTAGATGGAGGGTTATGTTCCCATCAACCACCTGCAATACATATATTTTATACATTATATAATATATCAGTTGCGACCCTGTATTGTATGTTATGGACGGTATTGGAATTTACATTTTGTAACATTTTATTGACTGTTGCTGTGTTATTGGAAAGGTCTCTCTTGCTTTTTGTCTGGTTAAACAAATGTAAAAACAACAAAGAAACAAATGCAAGACCAGACATGATAGCCATTCACCTTTACAAAACAGTTATTAACAATTCAAGGGAATTATGCACTATAAATGATAAATAAAGAGGATGTAATAACAGACTCAGCTACAGTACATACAGCTCCGGAAAAAATTTAAGAGACCACTGCACCTATTTCTTTCCAAAACGTTAGAGAGGAAGGTTTTGAGTGAGGAACAGAAGGTTTAAAATCAAGAGACCACTGCAAACTGAACACTTCTGCTCCTCACTACAAAACCTTCATTTTCAATTTTTGGAAAAGAAATAAAAAGTTGCAAGTCTCTTTAGGTTTTCTGGAGCTGTATTCCTTAGAGATTATGTAATCTATGAATGTCTTATTGAGATGGACAAAACGTATGGCCAGATTTAGTTCTAAGATCCACTGTATAGTGTACAAAGAGGTGAAAATAATAATTGTTACACGCTCCCTTCCCGAAGTACACTTTTATGACAGATATTCCTGGCTGCTATTGAGATCTAAAGACAATGTCTCGCTCACTGTGTATGGCAGTGGAATGAGCGGTGAAGAATTAAGTCTCGTCAAAAAAACATTTTGATTTTCAAAAAAACTCAAAAATTCTACTATCACCAGCAACAGCACTTGTTCAATAGGGAGTGCCGTATTAGTTACCAGGTACAACAACCCACTCAGTGAGTTTATATACCTTCCAGGTCTGGAAGAGCCAAAGCACTGTGCGAGCATGTGTTGAGCCTTACCACATTCCTCTGGCCCAGCGAGAGCTTCTCATTATATGCTGTGAATAGGAAACAGTATTTACATATTATGTAAATTTTATTCAAATGAATTTGTCATCAGGACAATTGTCGTCGTCGGAAACACGGCCTTATTCAAAACCAGTGAAAAATTTTGGCCTTAATGAGCAGCATTTCAAATAAAATACACAGAACTGGCCAATCAAACATCATATATTTTGTGAACAGTGTAACCACGCAAGTTTGAATTTAGTCCATAAACACATGGCAATGTATCTAATTAATTGGCAGACACATTGTATCCAGCTATGAGGAGGTACACAGAAATGGGGAATTGGAATAGATTCTTTGGGGGGACTTACAAAGATTTCAAATCACACCAAAATCTACAACATAAAAGTACACGTGATATAACACTTTTTCATGCGAGAAATAAGACTGTTGACCAATCAGAACTTGTATGTGACAGAGATAAATCTACCATCCTCTCCCTAAGGATAGCTAGGACTGCTGGCCAGAATAAAAGCTATAAAAAATCTGATGGTTGATTGATGCAAACAACATTGTCCACCAAAAAGCAGATAATCTGTTTAAAAAAGTAAGCTTATTCAGACTAGCAAGGTGGCATATCAGAATTTCAGTACACATAATTTGTAAAACCGTTTTTGTTGATGGTCATGATTGCATTCAAGGAACAAACAAGTATGGAGATAGTAAGCTACTATTAACACATTAGCTTGTGCTTGGGGCTAGCTGGATAACATGTTCAGTTTGTTGAAGTCTGCTGTCTACGTTATCTATAAAGTTGATTACACATTCAACTGTTAAAATTGATTCAAATTCATCACTATGAAAATTAAGGATAAATGCTTGTCCCACACTGCCTGTTTCTTGTTGGACATGTGAAATTACATTATTTAACAAGTTAATTTTGTCACGCAAAGACCCAAATGGCGTTCCATAGCTGACAAAGTCTACAATAAGTTGACTATAACCATTCTGCAGGTGTCTAGCAAGCTTTGATGGAATTTCATTTTGTATTTGATATGCTGTACTTGTCAGTACCGTTCCTTCTGTTTTAAATGAAATAGCTATGACTGGCTGAGTTGCTGACCCTTTACATATCACGTTATTTCCACGACATCAAACTTCCTACATGTGGATGATTAGTGGGCAAAAGTAATTGGTTGTAAAATGTCACTACTAAGATGTGCTTAGCTAAGAATGTCAACATTCTTTAACTTTACTCTGACTTACTGTTTAGTTGTTTGGTTATTTCAACCAGTATAAGCCAATGGATAGAGCTGGGTTACATCCCTTGAGACTCTTCTGTGTCTTCAGCAATTATGACGGCTGTTTGCATGTAGCAGTAGCCTGTTTCAAGTTGAAACCATTTGATTCACCGTGTGCACTGTAAGTAAGTAGCTGGGACTCATCTAAAAACTTTGCCGACCCACATTCGGGCCGCGGCCCACCGGCTGAGAAACGGCTCTCCATAACACACTTGATTATAAAAACACACCGGTATATGCCGAAAATCACTCCCCGGTTGTATCCCTCTCAATACTACACCGCTGAGCTGGTTTACTTATATCTATATTGGAAGATCATGCCTCCCTCCCTCCGTCAATCATCAGGCCTTTGAGGGCCTGAGCCTTTGAACAGTGAGGCGGGAAGGACACGGCAATTACCTGTGATCGATAGCAGTAAATATGAAACCAAAGCCAGGCCTACGGAGCCACCCAGCCATGCTCCCGAGCCACCCAGGCATTGGAGCACCCATCTACCCACCCGACCACGGCTGGGGTCCAGGGACACTGTTGGAGAGGACCTAAGCAACTGGCCCACACAAACCCTAATATCCATTGCTATGCAAAACTGTTGTGGGATATTTGACCTGAAACCTAACGCATGCCTGTGGGTGAGAGTCTCCATTTGTTGGCATATTGTAGTTCTAGTGATGTAAATTATCGCCCCGACCTCAGTAAAATAAACAAGGGTTGATGAAGAAATATGTTTAAAAAATATGAGCGATTAAAATATTCTATTAATTGCTCACCCATATCCCTTGTTATTCCCTCTGCTGTCGACTGTCTGATCCCTGTCTAGCTGGTAGCACTGTGTCTGTCTTCATGTCTGTCTCTGGCTCTGAGTAGGGAGGCGTAGCTTCTCTAAGACAGCACTGTTATTGACGACGCCTGCTCCCCTCGATAAGAAAACACGTAAAATCAATCAACTTGATTGGGGCCAAAAGTGAGGTTCGGCAAGAGGGCGGTCCTTGTACTAACATCTCGCTCTAGACAGGAAGGAGGGAGATGGCGGGGAAGGGACTGTTCTCACAGGCTGACCTGATTGATATGCTTATGTGACAGTGATGTGGCAGAGATACATGGCCAGAGTTTTCCAATATGTTGTAATTTTTGAAGCCCGTCTGTCTTGACCAGATCTCGCTTGACAAACAGAGCAAAAACATGTTCACCACATTAACCAGGAAGTGTTTCTGAGAGAAAGGTGACTACGGTGCACTCCGTTGGCCTGTTAAAATGGAACATTCAGGTTGGATTCTTTGCGTTTCAAAGTGTCCTTTCTGTGTGTTGTGATTAAAACTGAGTTAGCGTATTATATTTTTAACGTAACCAAAGAGCTTCTGGAAAGAAATGCTTTAAAATTGCGTGGGCTTTCATCTGCTCACATTACAAGTAAAATAGTCCCCATAACATGATTTACAATATCAATTGCATGTCTTTTTCTCCTTATTAGAATATGAATAAATAGCAATACATTGCCACTGGCACTTGGAAGCCATTCAACATTCAGGAAAGGAATGAATCATAATTGGATTAGGAGAGTTGTGATTCTAATAGAACACTAAACGAAGTCCTCGTTTGGTAGACCTGACAGAATAATGCATAACCCTTTTGGTTGCTAACAATCCACCCACAGATCTAACTTTGTATAGCACCAAAACAAGCAGCACAGTCGCCCGTCTTCTTCTTCCCCCTGGCCTACAGAAAATATCGGTCTGATTCAAATAAATCTTATTTCATTCTGAATATAATATCTGTCAGAATGTATAATAATAATGTCACTGTGATCTACAAAACAAGACTGTGCTTTGTCCAGCATTGTAGAACTGATACGGCTAAATGACATGTAAAATAATAAAAGCTATTCAGGGATATTGTTTGCCTTATTATATTACAGGACATGCTCGTCTCTCACATTAGTGGGGAGACAAAGGGGATGTAGAGATATACAATCCCATAATAGTATGAATGAATCTATAGGCTTAGATAGGCTACCTTTATGGGCCATGTATTCACTTTAACTGGACCCTTTTGGTCATGACAATTCCTCCTCAAATTGCTTCTTGTAGGGTAATAATAAAATTGTATTGTATTGTATTGTGTTGTGTAGTCACATCAAGATGAGCTCGCAAAGGTACGGAATGGAATTTCTGCCCAATTGACTCCATTAAGGTGAGAGGTTAGGTGTGTTGTGAAGCTTTCGGTTCCCACTCCCAGTCTAGCCAGGTCCTGATTTGAGTTCAGCAGTCAGGGGCTACTGTGCCGGCCACTTGGAGTCACAGGTGTCACCAGTGTCATGGCAACTGTCACAAGCTCCGCCTTAATGGCTCAGAGGGTGAGACGGGTCATGGAGCTTAATCTAGAGCCAAAATGGCCAAACGAAACACACAGGCCTTGTCAGGTCACGGTCATTTGGAATGACGGTGCGACTTTGGAATTCAGATGAAGGGATTTTATTAAAATGTAAATAATTTCTGTAACACCCATTATTGTGCTTCTTGTCAGCTGTCGTGGAGGTGAATTAGATACTTTCACCTAACAGTCATTATTTAATAGGATGTCTGTGTTACTTGTCCATACTGCTTGCATTGAATTCAAGTTGTACTCCTCCCTCAACCAAAAAATAATTGAAAAACTTTTTAAATAACTTGGGAATAACCTTGACAGCTAAAAGTTCCAATAAAAACTGTCAGCAAAGGTCCATCTAAAGAAAAGTAGTTCAGGTAGAATCCCCGTCACAATTCTACTCAGAGTGTACTGATCCATTATTGAAACACCATTTTAAGTCAGTAATGAACGACAATTCCGCAGACAAAGAAAAAAAAGTGTAATGATTCATAAACAATCTTAGCAAATAACAGCAATTTCAGACCTAATTCTGAGATTTCACGACTGAATGCCCCGACACACTCCATTAAACATGGTGAATAGCAGCCTTACTTTAAGATTACTAGCTCAACAGGCCCTCAGAACGGAGATAGCGCCATAGTTGGTCCCTCAGTGCTTATTAGGATTAATTATTTTAATCCAGTATGATACGGAATAATCAAGGTTACCCGCGGTGAGCGTCCCACAACGCCGTGTTTTTACAACAGGTGACAAAATGTTTGTCAAAGACGGCTGAGAATTCATTAATCAAGCGCCTGCCTTGTCAGCTCATTCTTACTATGTTATTAGCATGGAAATAAAGCTGCCAGGCTCCCACTGCTGAGAGCAGAATGTGCCTTATACCAATCCAAGCATGTAACTTTTAAAGGTCATTGACAGTTGTAAGAAGTTGACGAAATTTGGAAATATGGTCAAAGGTGTCATGATTTTGTAGTAACAAACCTCAGACCGGAACGAGAGGTGTATACAGATGTAAATCACCAATCCTCTTTAACATGTGTGATCTTTACGTTGCCACTCCTTTGGGTTTAGACTCACCTAGCTGTTGAGTTTTTAACTGGAACCTGCACACACGCTCTAGAATGTACACCATCTACCCTCTAAGCAGAGAACGTACAGCATCTAGACTCAGCCATGACAACCACTCCACCAATCCCTTGATCATACCACTGATGTCATACTCTCCCTCATCTTATGCTGTTTCACTTCATGTGTATATGTGTGTCAGTAATGATTAAGGTGGATCCTTTATTTGTTGTAATTAAGATGGTCGCTTATCTATTTCATGGGGTCAGCCCTGAACCCAACTTCAATCTTTTCAATCACTCCTCTATCACCCTCAACTCTGCTCTCTCCTGCAATATCTCCTTTATCTCCCCTTGCATCTCTCCTCAATCAGTCAATATCTGCTCTATGCTTCATCACTTTCTCTTAAATACCTCCACCTCTTCTCCATCTATCCATCCCTCCTTCATCTTTTCATCTCCTTGATTCCTTATTGTGACTGTTTCTGGTTTCATCTCTCCCCCTTCTCTCTCTCCCCTTCTGCATATTTCAGTTCTGGTGAAATCCTATTTTCCGCTGCCAGGCATCCATCCGAAGAAACGCGAGGAGCGGAGAATCTTTAAGCATCCGTTAAAATGCTCTCCTGGCACATAGTTGTAGAGGACAATACCTCTGCCTGAACATGACCTGGTTCAGCCCAATAACACAGGCCTTGTGGGTTCTTCCCAATGGCAGTTATAAGAGAAGTCCTGGGAATAATGGGCTAGCAATTTAGGCTTGAAGTCAGATGTATTTAAAGTATGTTTAAAGATATCGACTAACTCCACAGTCTGGCTCTTTTTTCTTTACATTTAAATGAGAGTCTGAAAATTATTCATTTTCATCAGCATAAAAGCATCCCTAAAAGAGTATTCTGACATAAAATAATCCAAAATACAGTATTCTGGAAGTCTTAACTACTGCTATACTGGAAATACATACCAATCAAATAATCTCAGTTATTCTGAACGTTAACACATCTTGGAAATGTATGAGTTTTCCAGAGTCTCTGTCCTGCTCGTGTCGGCCTCCGGCATTTCACACAATAGGTCATCATCACCACCCTCTGGCCATTTTGTGAAGTGCAAGTCTAATTTTGCATGCTAAAAACACATCAGGAAATGTATTATAACTCAAAAAATAAATAACAGTAAGATAATAAATTCATTCAATTGGTGCATTCATACAATCACATTTCAAGGTGTGATATTGCATTTTTGGTTTTATTACAAGCAAATATACAGTTGTTTGCCCTTGATAACTACAGAAAGGCTGGCAAAAATCAACATTTATCTACAGATTTCAATCTGTTAAAAACTGTATACAAAAAGACCTGTACATAATTACCATTACTACATACAGAATGTAAATATATCCTATTATCGAATTACAGATATATTTATAGACAAGGTCATGAGTAATATTATCACCATAACGTTAGATGTCAACGCATTGTAAAATAGAAATACACATTCAGTTGAACTGTAAAGGCTAGCTGTAAAGTTTGAGCCCCATTAAGATAGTTAAGCAACATATTAAAACCGTGAACATCTACTGAAATTATTCATTTGGTCACACCTTAGCCATTGTCAGTAGCTTTGGAAGTGTCTTTAAAAACCAAGCCGTTTTCTGTGGCAGAACCCAGAAGAGACAGATGTACCTGGACTACTTAGCATATCAGCTGATAGAACACAACATTGTAAAGCTATATGATTTATTTTGCATGACGTCTGTCTTCCATGTGACGTCTGTCCCCGTCATGCTATGTTGGATTTTTCAAAACCTAAAACAAATTCCCCAAATAAATACAAGCTGTATAACTGCTCTTCTCTTCTGAATACAAAAGTAACAAAAAAACTAAACAAAAATAAGATTCATCTAAAATATACAAAAATACCTCAAATCGGAGAAGGTTCGCTGCCAGAAAAAAAAACCTTCACACTATATCGGTGTCAGTTTTTGGTGACCAGTAAAGTATAGATCACAGAAGTCTAATGTGCTGTAGTGTAGGACATGATCTAACAGCAGCAAACAAGTTCAGAGCAGAACAAGGACATATTGTTCAACAGCATCCATCAGGATCTTCTGCCAGTACTACAGTTATAAAGAGTAGATATGTGATGCCACAACGACAGACTTAAGACTATAGGCTTCTGATACATTCAATATTCTGATGAATAGTCAGCAACACTAAAACAGTAAAATGCACATATTCTCTTTCAACGTTCCAAGGAGTTGTGGGTCACAAAACATAATATTCCTCTAGACTCTTAAGTGTTCAGGTTAGATGGAGACTTCAAAAGACAACACATCTTTTAAAAGAAAACATTAAACATTGAATATCAAAACAAAATATGAATATAATTAATTCTAGACAATACAGGCAAAGTATACAATGTGCTAGTTTGGTTCAAGTTTTCAAGCATTTTGCAAATAGGTACTTTAATGGACAAGACATCAAAGCAGCACAAAGAGACAGAAATGTCCTATTACAGCTTTCAACAGTCAGAGAAAGACTGCTATAAAGAACAGCCCAGTACATCCATCATCATGACAGAGGCAGATGAGGCGCATGCCAAGCATCCATGTCAATCAGCTTCCTAAACACGAATACGCTGAACTGTTAAATAACAACAGCCTTTCATACTCTAACAGAATCACAGGACTCCGAATAGATTTTTTTTTTTTAAACTCACTATTTTCTGAGATAACTACATAGCCGGTCACTCGTAATGCATTTCTACCAATATAATCATGTAGTTATTAAATACTTGTAAACATCACCTCGATCATAGTGATGCCTAAAATATTCCAGTGCTGTAGTTTGGATCATGGTGTGTCTGTGTATGTCAGTAGGGATTCATTATACCCCCTAACAATAGACAGCCATCTTAAATATCATTGCTGCTTTTAATTAAACAGACGCTCACGTACACACACACACACACACAGAATAGAATACTATCTTTATTTGGGACGTCCGTATATGTTTGTGCATCGGTCTGAAATATCCCACAAGGCACCTACTGTCGAGAAGCTAGATGCGCCTATAAAAACCTTTGGTTGTTGTACAATGACCATTCCACCCTCCGTCCCTCCCTCCCTCTTTCTCTCTCTCTCTCTCTATCCCTCCCTCACCCCCACCTCCCTCTCCTTACAACTGGCAAACTCAGACTGGCTTCTTGGGAGATGGATGGAGAGAGACTGGAGCAGAGAGACGCTGAAGGAGGGAACTGACGACTGGACGAGAGGAGGTCGTTGCGAGGAGGAGACAGATCCGCACATGCATCAGAAGAGAGGAGGCGAGAGTGTGAAAGGAGAGCGGGAAGGAGACAAACACGTAGAGTTGTGAGGAAATGTCCAAGATGGACGTCGCCGACGTTGACACTTATGGCCCTTGGCAGACTCTGCCGGGACAATATCAACATCCATGGGTGTGCTATTTAGGCCACTGGACAGAACAAAGCACCTATCAGATTCTAACTATGCAGGTTCTATAAATTGTATTTCTATGACAACCATTCACTGCTCCTTAAGGCTTCCCATGTGAGGGACAGATGTCAGAAGGTACAAGCCCAGTCTCGGTCAAAGATAAGAACCAGTAAGGCAAGCCATTGTTAAGCCTCGTCTGGTCCTTCATACTGCTCTATATCAAATTAAACACTGTAGATGTTAAGGCAGATAAGGAATCCAATGAATACTGGTTCTACGCTCTGCTTTTCGAGCAATGAGCCAGGCCCAGAATGCCTTGGATTTGATGTCAGGGAATGAGAGGTTTACAAGATGAACCAAGAAAACCCAATAACGCCACAGAAGACACAAGGCCAGTCTCACGCACGCATGCGCGCACACGCGCACACACACACTCAGTACACTCAGTACACTGAACTGTGTCAAATCTAGCAGAGATGAATGACTATCCCAGCCTAGCCACTTACAACGATATTGGAAAAGACAAAAGTGTCTTATGGTGTGTTCCTCAATAAGAGATTTGCGCAGAGGCAACACCAGTTTGTTCTACAAAAAGCAGGACAGAAAGAGAGAGAAAGAGGAAAAAAAGACAAAACAAAACAGGAAAACTGGTCAGTTAAAGCAACATGCGATACCTGAAAACAGCCTTTAATCATTCTAGACATTTGACTTCTAACACTGACATCCCTACTTTCCCACAAACACCTTGAATGACATCATCGTCGGGTTTCGACAGACATCTGCCTCGAAGGGAGACAGGGGGAAGCGACCCACATTGCAGTCTGAGGGGGCAACTCAGGTTAGACATCTGTAGGCGGAGCAAAGGGCCTTTCAGCCAATCCCTGTGCACATCTGTAGCCATGTCTGTTCAGTTGGACCGGGGCTGTGTGTTATCAGACACTGTCCTCCTCTATGTGTTAGGCGTGTGTATCCTCTTCAAAGACATCAGTAACTGCACATATCTAGATTATCTAGCTATGGCTAGAAGGCCAGTGCAGATTGTTCCAGTGTTAAATTGCGCGAGACTGCAATGCGGTCTTAGACTTGCAGGCTAAATTAGATACTAAACTTCGGACGTGCAGTCTAAACCCCACTGAACGTCGCTCGACTATACTGATGTCTCAGGCCCCGCCCCATTGTAGGCATAGCCCGCCCCCAAATGACGGGGGTTGTCGGCGAATCGGAGGAGGGGTGTGAAAGTGCAGTAGTCGTTCCCGCCCCTCCAGTGGGTGAACATAGTTTTTTTGCTGAGAGGTTCAGACCTTCTGGGGACGGCGTTCTGGGGGTCGGCCATTCCGCGCGTCGGAGCGTGGAGAGACGCCAGCGGGGTGAACTCCGACAGCTGACCGTTATATAGCTTGTCTGCGTTCTGAAAGGCAGGGATGGTGAGATTGAGACAGAGACCGAAGACAGGTGTTATTATCTGGATCAAGGAGGAGGGTTTCGGGTTTAGGGTGTTAGGGTTATCCAGTTTGGGTCCTTGAGTGTGTGGTACGTGCTGGGTGTTGTTCTAGCCCGGCACTAATCAGATTCAACGTAGTGAACTATTTCAATGCGTGTTAGTCTTTTATTTGAAATACATTTCCCATAATCTGGTGACGTTTTGTAGGGTAAGAACAAAAGCTTGCACACGACACACACTCTGGGACCAGGGTTGACCACTTGGGGGACCCAGAGGATGACAAGCCATGCCACAAACCCAACCCCAAAACTACATCAAAACCCAAACACACCAGAACCTGTTAACGACAAACTGAGAGCCAAACTGAGAAGTAAATAGTGTGTCAAAGAGTACAGCCTGGTGTCAACAACGCAACCAGAGTACAGCTCTTCAGTCCCAGACAAACTAATGGCTCATTGATCATCATGCCCATTGTGGATTGATGATCGCTAGATTCTAATCTGGACTTTACTTTACCCTATCCAAATATACACAATTCAGTGCTAACTTCTTCTAGGAGGAAATAATTGAGAATGCCTTCAAAATGTATCGGAACGGGTTAATCTATTGGTTTTGGGGGATTATTGTGTTTCAGCAGAAGGGATTTGGCAGTTTGGATCATTATATAATTCTGGGGCGTTCTTTCACACACCTCACTTTGTCCTGGGTTAATCGCCGTTTTACTTATTAGTCATTTGGCAGAGGCTTTTATCCACAGCGACTTAAAGTAAATATTGTAGCTCTCCTCCCTCTATGCCCTGTTTCTTTCAAAGTGAATGAACAGAAATATGCGGGCACACCACGTTCGACTGAGCGAGACAAATGGTTTAATGTGCCATGCGACCCATCTGGTCATGCCGCCACACTCACCTCAATGGGCATCCGATGATATCAGATTAAAAGTCACATTTTGGATTGGATCTTGTGCTAAACTGACGACGAGCGGAATATATTCTTTAATCACCTCCTCTGCTGTCAAGTTATACTGAGCTCAATATTTTACAGGCAAAAATAAGTACAATATTTCGACGCTAGAGGGAGGCAGTACTCTTCTGAAGGAGAAATTGTACATTTGCTACAGAACCCACCACAAGAAAGCTTAAGGGAAAGGCCCCTCTATGATACATTTGAATAGGTGTCATTGTTTTTCTAGTTGGAAAATTAGGTTCAGGTAGGTTGTTTAACAACTATTGGCTGATTAACTTAAAGCTCCATCTGGGACTGAACAGTCTGTCAGAATATAACTAACATGCATGTTTGCATTTACGGACGCACATGCACAAACCTGCAAGCACACACACACACACACACACACACACACACACACACACACACACACACACACACACACACACACACACACACACACACACTTGTTAGTGCACCAGCCGGGTTTGAGGACACCTCCATGTTAAAACAACCTGTAAACATGTGTATGTCCATGTTTTTGTGAAGACAAAACAAGGCACTTCGAAACGTCAGAGACCAACCAAAACCAAAGGAAGTTCGGCCAACCCCACAGAGAGCCTCTGTGGAGCAGATACAGCCCCGGCCCTTCACCGCAGTTTTCACGGCACACCGTCGCCCCCCTTCCCTCCCCCGTCTTTACCGTCATCAGGCTAGGCCTCTGAGGTGGTCAGAGTGACCCCTCCGTCTAGCAGGGAGTCCAGGCTGTAGTTCATAACCCCATCATAGTTCTTATCTGCCCTCATCCGCTGTGGACGGGAAGACACACGCTCAACACACTAAGACCTTAACACACAGACTTAACGCACTCAGACCTCAGCACTCACTCAACACCCATCGACCTGAACACGCACAATTTCAACATAGAATGTGTAGATACAAAGACACAAAAATACAAAAGTAAATGTGTTTTCTCTTTTTCCTCACACAAACAAACAATCATTAAAACAAGACCAAAATGTGACATTTTCAAGGGCTTTGAATGCCTTATTCTCAATGAAGACAATTTGAACCGTGAATATATCGCTGCTTCGCGATCATTCCACCCAAGACTCTTCAGTCACACTTCAACACCGACATGCAGATCTACAGCCACCTCTAGGCATGCAACACTGGTACATGTCCACGCAGACACACAGAGGAGAAAGAGCATGCGGATAGGCTGAGAGGGTCACCTGACCTAGTCAGCTGGTTAGGTTAGAAACTGATTCTGCTGGAGGTTTGTGAAAGCATAAAGATGGTGGACTGTTCAGAGGTTAGGCATGGCCGCTTTGTCTTCCGTTGCCAAAGGCACAGAGCCAGGTCAGAGGGTAGAGGGTAAATGTCACACGCCAGGAGAGAGGGCAGGAAGGGACAGAGGAGAAGGGGAAACAGAAGAGGGGGTAGGAGGAGAGAGGGAGGAGAATAGTTAATAGGAACACTTTTACTTTGAAAAAAACATTTTCACTAGCAAACAATTACTCTGGAAAAAGGAAAGAGGAATGGTGAGGTGAAACTGTCAGAAGGGAGAGGGCAGGGTTCATAGGGACGCCTGCACACGGTACGGACAAAGGACCCGATTTGATGTGAGAGAAACTGCCAGACTGTCAGCCCTTCAGAACAGGTAAGATCCAGACGCAGAAGTTAACACTGCAAACTGAAGGACCAGCCCACTTACTTCCAGAACACCAGGAATATATCCATAGGTAGCGTACAGCTAAAGATGTACAGGATGCGTACAGGATGCATATTTAATCCCCCGATTTTAAACATAGAGCCAACAGTCATTAATATGAGGATGAGGAAATGATGCGTGCGCATGCGTGTGCGCTCGCTCACTAACCTGGATGCGCTCAGTGGTTGTGGGCCACAGGGCCCTAGAGACAACCTTCTTGACAACGTCCGGCAGGAGGCTGGTGACAATCAGCAGAATGATGCTCAGCCAGGCCGGACCACTGGACAACATCTGCATGAACACGTAGTACATCCTCTGGTAGTTCAGGAAAGGCCTGGGGGGTGGGATCTATTTAGTCTACATCTACGTTTTTAATAATGACTGCATGAACACAGGGAGGAGACGATCGGCATAGTCTATATGTACGTTTTTCCAAAAAACGTTTCAAAACAGAGGGGAGGCTCTTTTTAGTGTATATCTATGTTTTTAGAAGATTTGCAGGAACATGGAGAGGGCGGGATCAAATGTGTCCATCTCCCAGTAGCCTGAAAACAATAGTACCATTCAAATGGTAGAATAGAAGTTGAACAGAGAACACACCAGATGATGCCTCCCCAGAGCAGAGAGAAGATGACGAAGAATAGCAACGAGCCCCAGATGACAAAATGGTTGATCCATGTCCAGTAGTGTGTGTCCAGGGCCAGCTGCGAGACAGAAAAATTGAGAGACAGAAAGACAGAGAGAGACAGACAGACAACGAAAGAGACAGCGAAAACGAGAGAATCGAGACAGATATCAAATCAAATTGTCCTATCATCTTTGCATTTATATCAAAGCAGTAGGATTCACTGCACCATTGAATTCCTTTAACATCCAGCCAAAATAAGTACTTTCCAGGTAGTAATAATTAGAAAGACTCTGTACCTTTAGTGTGACTGTGAACACCAGCACTGTGAAGACCAGCGTACCAAACGTCCAGTTGCCAAACATCTGTGGAGAGGAAACTATTATTATTACACAGAGGATTCATGTGTAAGGACATAAACACGCCTGCTTCCATTTTAGAAGAGAACAGCATGGTACTGTAATTTTCTTCAGATTACTTAACACAGGATGTCTTCGGTACAGCCACACGTAGATTTCAAGTTAGCCGTTACAACGGGGGAAATCCACCCAAAATCTAAATTCTGTTTAATTTAGCCTAGAGGTTGTTTAAATATAATTTATAACAGACAAAGGAAGTCAGCCAAGTGCAGAGATGGAACATCTAAAATGTTATCAGGTTGATGGGACAATTTACTTTTTTTAAAACAACAACAGTAATATTTGCACTATCTCTTAAATCTGTATTGAAAGAAAAGCCTGAAATCCCCCACACGTGTTAATCAAGGAAAAACACTTCACAAAGCATGTATTGCGCTTTTAAAGAGCTTGTAATGTTGATGAAATGCTAATGGTAAAATCAACTGATGAGAGTTAACAACTGAAATTTGTACCTATCAACCCATTAACCCACCTGCTTTCCACAAATGTGTTCTTTAAGGGATAGTTAACCCCAACATATAAAGACACCAGACGAACTACAATGTTGGGGGGGAACTATTCCTTTAGGTCACAATGCAAGGGCAAAATAAACTCACCGATTGAAAAAAAGTAAACAATAATTTTGGCTTTGTGACGTCAACCATATACAGTGGGGAGAACAAGTATTTGATACAATGCTGATTTTGCAGGTTTTCCTACTTACAAAGCACATAGAGGTCTGTAATTGTTATCATAGGTACACTTCAACTGCGAGAGACGGAATCTAAAACAAAAATCCAGAAAATCACATTGTATGATTTTTAAGTAATTAATGTGCATTTTATTTCATGACATAAGTATTTGATACATTCGAAAAGCACAACTTAATATTTGGTACAGAAACCTTTGTTTGCAATTGCAGAGATCATACGTTTCCTGTAGTTCTTGACCAGGTTTGCACACACTGCAGCAGGGATTTTGGCCCACTCCTCCATACAGACCTTCTCCAGATCCTTCAGGTTTCGGGGCTGTCGCTGGGCAATACGGACTTTCAGCTCCATCCAAAGATTTTCTATTGGGTTCAGGTCTGGAGACTGGCTATGCCACTCCAGGACCTTGAGATGCTTCTTACGGAGCCACTCCTGTGTTTCGGGTCATTGTCATGCTGGAAGACCCAGCCACGAACCATCTTCAATGCTCTTACTGAAGGAAGGAGGTTGTTGGCCAAGATCTCAGAATACAAGGCCCCATCCATCCTCCCCTCAATACGGTGCAGTCGTCCTGTCCCATTTGCAGAAAAGCATCCTCAAAAAATTATGTTTCCACCTCCATGCTTCACGGTTGGGATGGTGTTCTTGGGGTTGTACACACCCTTCTTCCTCCAAACACGGCGAGTGGAGTTTAGACCAAAAAGCTAAATTTTTGTCTCATCAGCCCACATGACCTACTCCCATTCCTCCTCTGGATCAACCCGATGGTCATTGGCAAACTTCAGACGGGCCTGGACATGCGCTGGCTTGAGCAGGGGGACCTACCGTTCGCTGCAGGATTTTAATCCATGACGGCATAGTGTGTTACTAAAGGTTTTCTTTGAGACTGTGGTCCCAGCTCTCTTCAGGTCATTGACGAGGTCCTGCCGTGTAGTTCTGGGCTGATCCCTCACCTTCCCCATGATCATTGATGCCCCACGAGGTGAGATCTTGCATAGAGCCCCAGACCGAGGTAATCTTGAACTTCTTCCATTTTCGAATAATTGCGCCAACAGTTGTTGCCTTCTCACCAAGCTGCTTGCCTATTATCCTGTACTCCATCCCAGCCTTGTGCAGGTCTACAATTTTATCCCTGATGTTCTTACACAGCTCTCTGGTCTTGGCCATTGTGGAGAGGTTGGAGTCTGTTTGATTGAGTGTGTGGACAGGTGTCTTTTATATAGGTAACAATTTCAAACAGATGCAGTAAATACAGGTAATGAGTGGAGAACCGGGCGGCTTCTTAAAAAAAACCTAACAGGTCTGTGAGAGCCGGAATTCTTACTGGTTGGTAGGTGATCAAATAATTTCATGCAATAAAATGCAAATTAATTATTTAAAAACCATACAATGTGATTTTCTGGATTTTTGTTTTAGATTCCGTCTCTCACAGTTGTAGTGTACCTATGGAAAAAATGACAGACCTCTACATACTTTGTAAGTAGGAAAACCTGCAAAATCAGCAGTGTATCAAATACTTGTTCTCCCCACTGTATTTAACCATATATTTATATATTTTCCATATTACATTTTCAAGTACTGAAATAGGATAATAACCTGAACATATAAGGGAAGTCAGTGATGTAATTTCAAGTTGCAGAATTTTCAAATACCTGCAACCTGAAATGTCTAATACAGCCACATTCATCATGTAGATTGGCCATTCATTCCTTGGGTCAAATGCTCTGATCTGGAGCCCTGAATCAGTCTGTCCTGCTGTCTCACTTAATATTCTGCCCTTGCAGTCTGACAGACTATTACATTTTAAAGAAGCAGGTGAAGATCTAGAGGGACATATCATGTTCAGGATGTTTTGTTCTAACCCAGCTGTATAACACAAGATGCATTAAGGTGTACATTGACAACGATCATCGAATGACTATCAGGTGTGTTAATGCCAGGTGGAAACAAAATCCTGCACAGACTGTGGTCCTCCACAACAACAATGTGACCTCTGACCTAAAGGACCCATATGAGTGGTTATCTACAGAGCAGCATACTAGCGATAACCACTTTAGCACTGCACAAACAAAGAAATGTGACAACTGGACTATGGCAACTACACAAAGACATATGAGTGGGGCCCTACTGCTCTATTCTACTACCATACAGATACGCAGTACCTACTGCTCTATTCTACTACCATACACCTATACAGTACCTACTGCTCTATTCTACTACCATACAGATATACAGTACCTACTGCTCTATTCTACTACCATACAGATATACAGAACCTACTGCTCTATTCTACAACCATACAGATACACAGTACCTACTGCTTAATTCTATTACCATACAGGAATACAGTACCTACTGCTCTATTCTACTATCATACAGTAGAATACAGTAGTATCATGCTGCTCTATTTTATTACCATATACATATTCAGTAAATACTGCTCTATATTATAACCAGATAAATATACAGTACTTACTACTCTATACTATTGCAGTACAGATATAAAGTACCTACTACTCTATTCTATTATCATTCAGATATACAATACCCAATGCTCGATACAATTACCATACAGATATACTGTACCTACTGCTCTATTCTGATTTCCATTCAAATATACTGTACCAACTGCACTTTGTTGTACTGTACCTGTACTGTTCAATGACAAAGTGGAATCTAATCTAATCTACTACTCTATACTATTCCTGTACAGACACACCTACTGCTCTATAATACTATCACACAAATATACCTACTGCTCTATACATTCCTCTACAGATATACTACCTACTGCTCTATATATTCCTGTACAGATATACTACCTACTGCTCTTCGGCCTACAGCAGGCAGAAGGGTTAGGTTATAAGAGGACTGGTGAATTCCGATTGGATGATGTGATGACTGGCGGTTTGGTTACGCAATGCGACAGGCAGTGAAGGAGAGGGAACGGATTAACTAAACCAGGATGACAGACAGATAGGGACAGGCTTACCATCTGTGTGTTGGTGGTCATTAGCTGAGGAAAGGAAGAAGCAAAAACAGACAGCAACAGAAAGGTAAGAGGACAGGAAGAAGAAGAAGAAGAGGAAAGAGAAAATATAAAACCATAGGCCCAAATACAAACCAAAAAACTGATGTTCAAAGGAAGTTAACCAGAAACAGTGAAAACAAAGCAATCCAAAAGGTTAACGAGACACAGAAATAATATAGTAAATGGCACACAGAAAAATGTCCGCACCCAACATGCTCTCGTGTCGCAGATATGAATGAAAGACCATGGTTGTACACATACGTGAATCTGCAGACCAGGAGATCTCATATCTAACAATGAGCTCAATTCAAAACTGGACACAGACATCAGTTCAGATTCATTAGAGTAGTGTTGACTTGTGTGAACTTACGTGTGACATCAACTAAATGTTCTAATTTAGTTTCCCATGTCTTGTCAGTTTACTTTACTCCAACATGTTTGCGCTCAGTGGATCCACTCCAAAACCCTTATTCATAAGCATCCACCTAACCTAACCACCCACTCCTACTCATCCACGCCTACTCATCCACGCCTACTCATTCACTCCTAGCCACCCCAACCCATCCACTCCCACTCACCCACTCCCACTCATCCAGGCCCACTCATCCAGGCCCACTCATCCAGGCCCACTCATCCAGGCCCACTCATCCAGGCCCACTCATCCAGGCCCACTCATCCAGGCCCACTCATCCAGGCCCACTCATCCAGGCCCACTCATCCACTCCACATTTCTCTCAATGGCAGGAAAATAACCATTAACGAAGTGAAATATTAACAGATGGTAAATGTATGCTTCACACATGAAATCTTGCCAAGGCGATAGTGTCTTTACCTGTCCATTGCTGGTGAAGGTGGTGTTGTAGAACAAGAAGTAAGCACCGAAGAAGAAGACCACTGCGTCAAAAACCCCCAGAAATGTCCAGTAGATAAAGATGGGCCACCGCAGGAGAGAGTTCTTAGCTATGTCTCTATAGAGGATATATCAGAGATCCATCACATCACTACTCTGAGTATACGGTTTTACTACATTACTTGATAACCGGATATTAGATGGTTTTATGTCTATCTGTGGATTTATAAAAATGTATACCAGAAAACATAATTTTCTACTTTTTGTGAGGTTGGGGGAGGGGGTTGCTTTGATGTAAAAAATGTGAAGCTAAGTTACACTAATTTATATTATTCTATAAAAACAAAAACAGAATCTCAACACAATGGTGAGCAAGGCCATATTGATTTAACAGTTAGCAGAGCAATCCAGGCGTGGGGGAATGGTCTGCACCAGTCGGATTCCTTTTAGCCTGCAACTGTTGTCTTAGGTTTCCACACAATTACCCTCAGGTAGCTAGCAGGAAAATTGAATATTGATTGTCACCAGGAGATAGGAAGTAAACAAAAACAACAACAAATGCTTACTGGCAACTCCACTGAACAATTGGAGCTATATATTGTGGCGCGAAAGCGCCCCCACCTGCTTCTTTAGTGTCACACCAACTCCCCAAAAAGGCAGGAAAGTTCCACAATCTTCCTGAGGCAGCCAGCAAATCTAGACCTAGCCCAGCCCAGCTGCAACTGGGAGCCCAGAAGAGCCAGTGGAGACACAGAAAGCCTCAGCCAAGATTCATGTACTTCTCGCAGTGCATCTCCTCCACGGGATTCTGTTCCAGCTATTCTCCTGCCTGCCTGCTTTCCCGGGAGCCTGTTTAGGCTCCCACTGACACGATCCAGAAGGGTTTCATCTGGGCCAAGATTGGCTACCTTTGTAGGCTGCATCTGGAATATTCTGGAACCTTCCCGCCTTTTTTGGTGAAGTTGGTTGAGACCTGATGAACCAGGTGGGGTTGCGTTTGCTCCACAATATATGTTGACACTGAACGATTTTGAAACAACCAGAAAATCTATGTTGGATAATGAGGTGGGGGGCTGTAAATGCTTTGACCTCCAGCTTGCAAATAAATATGGAGTCTATGTGATTCTATTATTGACCAAGAATTTTTCCAATTTCGTTTAGTTTGTGGTTTCTTTCACAATGTGACATAGATGAAGCGAGGTTCATTCCAAATGGGAGATCTAAGGGTAAACAAAACAAGTGGGATTTTATCTAGCACTTGGACGTTCTCTCATCTTACAAACAGTACATATTTCACATTAGATGACATTCTGGCACACGCAGTCTCAGGGAAACACCTACCTATAGAGGGAGGGGTCTTTCTTGAGGATGTCCATGTTGATGTGTTGCTCAATGAGGCTAAAGAGCAGGATGGGCAGAGACGTGAAGCTGATGTTGTACAGCGTTAGATAGGCGGTGTCATACAGAGGCTGATTGGGGATGGAGCAAACGGACAAAAGATGGAGCAAACGGACAAAAGTTAAAAAAGTATTAGGAAACCTAATTCAATTATCACGCAGTCTTAACCAGATAAAATAAATTTTTTAAATACATAATTTTTTACAGACCTGTTGGGAGAAGCCACAAAAAAACTGATAGAGGAACTGAGGGAAGATGAATGCGACATTCTGTGGAAAAAGAAAAAAACAGGGGTTCAATACCTCCTCACCAGGAGACCTGAGTGTTACCCATTGCGTGTTACATTTCGGGAGAAAAAAATATTACTTTGTAGAAGAAGTACTGGACGAGCTCTGAGATGCGGATGTAATAGTAGTGTCCATGAACAAGCAGCATCTTCTTCAGGTGTTTGAACTTCGGGATAGCGTAGTCACTGTTCCGCGCCGCCTGCCGGCCCTCTTTTCCCATAATGCCTAAGGGGGGGTTGGGAGTGAGAATGTTTACCGTTTCTTATGTCATTCATTTCCAAGTATCATGTTTTTATATATCTATCTGTTGATTATTTAAAATAAACCAACATTTTAGTTGAGGCAATCTACAGTATTTTTTATTTGTAATTCAAATACTATAACTATTAAAGTGAGATCAATGAACAGTGAACAAGGTAATACATACCAATTCCCACATGAGCCTCCAGGATCATGCTAACATCATTAGCTCCATCGCCAATTGCTAGCGTGATGGGATGTTCTGGAGATGCTTTGATCATCTTCACAATCTGGGAACAAAAATCTTCAGGATTACAGCCTTATAAAACTCTGTTAAGAGAACATATACACTGTCATTCATTATACATGCAATAAAAGGTTTAATTGCATTTCCTTTTATCAAGACAATCTTTGTACAGAAAGCTACTGGACAGAGCCAAACTCACAGATATTGTTATATAAACCAAACTCCTCGCATTTAACGTGATAGAAAGGACACATGCATTAGGAAGAATTCCTCTCTGAAGGTCACTTTGCATTACATTACAGCTCATATCCCAGTCCTGGCCCAGCACATATCCCTATCTCCAACCAATCCCCGCTGAGGAAAACAGAGGCACGGCAGGGGCTGTGCAGTAAGAGCTAGTGACAGTCATGTCAGACCCAATAGAGAGACAGAAGATAATGGGTCAACGAGATAGAAAGATTAAGTGATATAGAGAGAGTGATTGACATAAATAAGGGGAAATAAACAGAGACAGATAAGAGAGGGAGATAGGGAAAGATCAATGAGGGAGAGAGGGATATGAAGAGATTAAAGAGAATGAATGATCAACAGAGGAAAGAAGGGAAAGGTCTGGAGTGACATTAATTGCTGACAACTCTGTCACAAGTAGATACCAAGGCAGGGAAAGAGAGCAGAAGTCCAGGTAGTTGAGTTCTGAGGTAAAACATAGCAAGAACCTCAACGATAGCAGACCGTGTGGGGATTTTTCCATCAGATAAATCTCATTGGCGGAAACAGGTGAGGTAACGTGTCGTTTAAAAGAACTAATAAGCTACCTGGGCCTTCTGTAGGGGCGCCATTCGACAGCAGAGCACAGCACTGCAGTTCCTACAGATCTCCAGGAAGATCTCCTTGTAGTTCCCCTGGCTGGAGTCCTCCTGGCTGGGCTTCAGCACAGCCGACAAGGTGGCCCCGTCGATGATCAGACCATAGTCCACACAGTCAGTAGACAGACTATGAGCACACACAAAGGCACACGTTGGCACGTGTCATACGTGAGTGTGCATTTGTGTTATTTGTATATATGTGTGTATGTGTGTGTGTGTATGTGTTTTAGAATATGGTCTACGACACCTACCCTGAGAAGGTGTCTCTGGTCATGGTGCCTTGCTGTCTGAGTACTGTCCTGCTCAGGTCAAACAGGACTTCATGAAGACTCTGCTCTTCGGTGCGTTTGGTGGTCAGCTCCAGTATTTGGGTGGAGCGACGGAACAGCTTGCTGGCGTAGCAGGTAGCCGCCGCGGTCTCCATCTTATCCCCTGTCAGGACCCACACCTTCATCCCGGCCTTGTGGAGGGACTCTATGGTGTCTGCCGCCTTGTCTTGGAGCCTGCAGATCGGGCGGCACGTGGTCCGTCAGATGGACGCGGAGCGCTGACGCACCCGGTCACATTCAACAATTCAACACCGATTCATTCAACAGAGGAATCTGCGGTAGTGCCATATTTCGCTGTGCCTCTGTCACATTCCAAAGACGTTTTGCCCACACAGAAAATTGAAATTGGGATAGATAGGGGTTGAATTCAGGAAGTTCAACTTTTATTACAGAGAAAATGTTACGCTAACTATCTCCGGTAAGACACCAGCAACAGCCGGTTGTTTTTCACTGTCAAAGCCACTTCCTGGTACTGTCCAATAAGTCGAATCTCACAGAGCACTGAAGTCTATCTGTTCAATGCTCCACAGAATCATCCAACTGCCTGCCTGTCTGCAAATGAATTTCTATCACAGCCCATGACTCAAAGACAGAGGAGAGCATTAACACCCACACACACGAAAAGATTTATAAACATGGTGCCCAACAACAGTCATGTGTGGAGCCGCGCAACGAATAAAAAACACAATATTGAAATGTGCTATAATTATATTGCGAAAGAGTGCAATATTTTGTTACATTACAGCCGTGCGTAATGTCCATTTGGTAGCATAATGTCCATTTCCTGGAAACACCAAGCCCCTCCCTGTCGATAAAGTAGATAAGTCCCTCCTCCATGCTGTTAGGTTCTCTATATGATTGCCTTCTGTTCTGGTAAGTAAACCATATTGTTCCAAACAAGAACGATGCTGCTTGCTACTTTGCTGTTCAGTCATTCCGGTTCCACGATTCCAACAGTTCACCCTAGTGTTTTGAATTCTTTATTAAGAATTGCCATCGCAATAGCTGGTAGAAAAATCTTTTTTCTACATACCCTTTTCACACAAAGATATAAAAGTGAGTGAAACGCACGAAGAGCGATGAGAGAACCCCATAGATTCTCTTCAGTGGGAGAAAACAACTTACCACTAAATCCTTCATTGTGATGTCTGTGCTGACACCAGGGTAAATCACTTTGCATGACGCCTATGCTGACCGACAGACCAGTAATACGAGACCCACCCAATCAGCTGCACCGAACGTCTGCCAGAGATCGATGAGAGCGGAACTCTAATGTGCTCATCTGCTCATTAGCTTGCGGGAGTAAGCCCTGATAGACACACAGTATTGACTGACTGAGTACTACAGCTCCAGTTCATGCTAATGTTAGCCTTAGAGGAAGGCCAGACGGCACCAAAATTATATCACCAGTTCCCAGGCAGCTTTGGGAGAAAAAAAACAAGGAGACCCATCATTACAGCAGTGGTCTGCCCCATAGCTCAACGATCATCTAAAAGGCTTCAAGCCGAGACAGGGGCAGTGAGTACTATCATCTTTAATTAACTAGGCTAATTGCGGTTTGTTGATATGGCTTTGGAGAATGGCTATATGTTTCAGTATAATTACCTCTGTAGTTAACTTTTGACCCAAAAAACTTTCTTTGCTGAACTGCAGTCAGGTCAAAACCGTGTGAAAAGACACCAAGCATGCAGATGAGCATTTCTAAACCTGGCGTGGTCACGTGTCATCTGCCGGTTTGAAGCCGGTTGGACGTGTGATGTTATGGTACAACCCTAAATTCTTTGGCAACGGCTCTGGCGGGACTGAATCTTTTTGTACGCATGAAACATAGAACCGACACAGACACAGACACACTAAATGTTCTGAACAATGCGGTGTGATTGTGGCAGTAGACCGAGTACAGAGCATACTCGGGACAGCCATACGAAAAACTGATGCATTCCTGACACTACATGGCGTTTATCAGTCTTATATGCATAAAACAACTACCTGTCCTCAACTGCGGTGGCGCCCAAAAGTATGAAGTCCTTCTCGATGAGGTCATAGGCCTCGGACAGCCTCTTGTCCCGGTCCTGCAGGGCCAGCTTGGCACTGTTCAGCAGGTGACAGGTCTCCTCATACTCATCCGAACTCAACTTCCTGTACGCCACGCACAGGGTCCGCAGGCCCTCCTGGTCAGACGGGCAGGGGGAGAGAGGGTGATTTTATGTGACTAGTGGTTCTTGATGTTCAAATTGACAGTAAATGTGACAGTGAATGCAGTTCTGTTGGCCTTGGTGCTGGAGAAGAACAGTCCCTTACATAAGTGACAGCGCACTGAAGTGGGTCACAAAAGGCGCAAGTTGGCTCATACTGGCACAGACTGGCACAAAAGGAGAGCAGAGTTCCCATACCAGTTTGCACACACACACACACACACTCCCACACACTCCCACACTCCCACACTCCCACACTCACACACTCACACACTCACACACTCACACACTCACACACTCACACACTCACACACTCACACACACACACACACACACACACACACACACACACAAAAACATAAACACACTTCTGACATTTTCTCAGCGTCACACCAGCACCACAGCTGGCCATCCCATTGTAACGTAACCACAGAAACACATTCTCCCAGACAGTCAACAGTAACGGGTCGGGGGCGCTGCCATTGGCAACCCAGACCGTATACAGAATTATGCCATCCTTGGCTGGCTACCTGTCCTAATTCTGTCAGCGTTGTGTCGGGGAGATTGGGCCAGAACAACCGACACACAAGGAATCAGTAAATCGCCTTGCATTTTGGCACCAAACACTCAGTGATGACAGTCAATCATGTTCTCACAAACATTTCCAATACGACTGAATTTCTGGTGGCCAACATCTTATGTAAGAAGGATACTATCTACTAAAAAGGATTAAAGAGTCAGCTTTTAGCACTGACATAATTGGGCCTAGCAGCCGAAGCTAACCCTCCTTGAGGCACTGTAATCCACGCAGCATGACAATAAAAATATATATACACCGTCAGTCATAACATTATGACCACATGCCTAATAATGCGTAGGTCCCCCTATTGCCATCAAAACAGCCTTGACCCGTTGAGACACGGACTCCACTAGACCTCTGAAGGTGTGCTGTGGTATCTGGCACTAAGACGTTAGCAGCAGATCCTTTAAATCCTGTAAGTTGCGAGGTGGGGCCTGCATGGATTGGACCTGTTTTTCAGCACATCCCAAAGATGCTCAACTGGATTGAGATCTGGGGAATCCGGAGGACAAGTCAACACAACTTGTTGTTGTGTTTCACAAACCATTCCTCAACCATTTTTGCTTTGTGGCAGGGCGCATTATCCTGCTGAAAGAGGCCAATGCCATCAGGGAACACTGTTGCCATGAAAGGGTGCACATGGTCTGCAACAATGTTTAGGTAAGTGGTACGTGTCAAAGTAACATCCACATGAATAGCAGGACCCAAGGTTTCCCAGCAGAACATTGCCCAAAGCATCACACTGCTTCCACGGGCCGGCCTTCTTCCCATAGTGCATCCTGGTGCCATGTGTACTCCAGGGAAGCGACGCAGACGCACCCGGCCATCCACGTGATGTAAAAGGAAATGTAATTCATCAGACCAGGCCACCTGATTCCATTGCTCCGTGGTCCAGTTCTGTTGCTCACATACCCATTGTAGGCGCTTTTGGCAGTGGACAGGGGTCAGCATGAGCACCCTGACTGATCTGTGGCTATACAGCCACATACGCAACAAACTGCGATGCACTGTGTGTTTTGACACTTTTCTATCAGAAACCAAAATGTTCACCTTTTCAGCAAGTTGAGCTACAGCAGCTTGTCTGTTGGATCGGACCACAGAGGCCAACCTTTGCTGTGACCCTGTCGCCAGATCACAGCTTTTCCTTCCTTGCACATATTTAGACTGGGAACACCTGACAAGGGGTGCAGTTCTGGCCATGCTCTGACCCAGTTGTCTAGCCATTGTTGATGTCGCTCAGATCCTTACGCTTGCCAATTTTTCCTGCTTCTAACACAGCAACTTTGAGGACAGAATGTTCACTTGCAGCCTAATAAATCCCACCCACTGACAGGTGCCATGATAACGAGATTATACGTGTTATTCACTTTGGTGTTTTCTAGCTTAAAGCGATTGTAGATGTGGAGCTATACTTGAAGAAGACAATGGCCTCTAGTGTGTGGGATAGTGGTGTGTGACACGTGATAGCGGGGTGTGATAGTGTGCCTTTACCACAGCATTGTGCTCCACTCTGGCTTTGACCTGCGCTACCTTGCCAGCTATCACCCTGGGGAAGATGGAGGAGTCAGCCCCTTTGCAGAAGATATACAGCTCCCCTGTGGACACATAACAACAGAGTAGGTTATAACAGGTTTCTCCTCACCAGAGAGAACCCGTATTAACACGGAGCCCACCGTGAGCAAACACGCTGGAAACATTCATCACTGACTCTACTACCGTCACTGCTATGGCACCTGCCTGTTAAACCTCCTCTTGCACACACCTGTGTCGTAAACACGCGCAATCATGAAGAAGCTGAGGCCGAGAACGACTATGAAGAGAACGACCTTCGCTAACTGCTCATAGATACAAAAGGTCGTCATATCATAGCCTTCTAATCTGAGGTCAGGTATGTAGAGTACCTCCACTGGATCGGACGATCACACTCATTCTTCTCCTCACCGAGTCAAAAGTCAACACCTCCAGCAGCTCAAACCTGGATTCAATAGAGGGGGAGAAAAGGACCAAATGAGGGCCGATTTGGTATGTTTTACAATCCGTGTAAAGACTCCTGGTCCCAGTGTCCTCTGTGAAACATTAAGGTGGCAGGTTGATAGGCTGAGGGAAAGTGTTGCCCACAGGTCATGACTGGAGTAATGGGCACACGCTTACCTCTCAACCTCATCCTCCCTGTTTAGAAGCTCCATGTGACTGTCCTTCAGCCTCAGATAGGTGAATCCAAGCCTGAGGGGAAGTGGAACGTACCATTACTGTCAGAATAGAGGAGCAGGTTCCACTGCAACTGAAATGTCTAAGCAACATAGTTGCTTTGAAATCCCTGCGTGAGAAATACTTTCTGCCTGTGTGTGTGTGTGTGAGTGTCTGTGTGTCTCAATCCCAAATGATGCTTTTTCCTCTTCCCATTTTAACTCATGTCGTAGGCCATTTATACAAGTATCCCAAAGCTGAGCGAATAACAATGATTGAAGGCTTAGGGGATAATTGGACCCTCCAGTGGCCGTTTCGAGTGAATCGGCAGTAATGGAGCCTCCAAGAGAGCGAAGCTGACTTCTACAGAAGGGAAATAGAACCCACATTCATATGCTTCACTGCACACATTTAGAAAAAAACAACCTGACAATGTCTCCATCCAACAGGGATGTCTTTTCCTGGATGTGTACTACACCCATTTAGGTGGAGAGATACAGGACCAGATACATGACCACATAGAGGACCAGATACAGGACCAGATACAGGACCACATACAGGACCAGATACAGGACCACATACAGGACCACATACAGGACCACATGCAGGACCACATGCAGGACCACATGCAGGACCACATGCAGGACCACATGCAGGACCACATACAGGACCACATACAGGACCACATACAGGACCACATACAGGACCTGGGCTCTATTTTCATTTGTGTTTCATTGCACTTCATCCACTGAACCCTACCACAGTAATCTTTGAGCTGGTTACTGTTTTACAGAATAACAGATAGGCAGGCGTGGCCTAAATACACCACACATCCATTTGTTTCACAGAATAACGGATAGGCAGGAGTGGCCTAAATACACCACAGGTCCATTTGTTTCACAGAATAACGGATAGGCAGGAGTGGCCTAAATACACCACAGGTCCATTTGTTTCACAGAATAATGGATGGGCAGGAGTGGCCTAAATACACCACAGGTCCATTTGTTTCACAGAATAACAGATAGGCAGGAGTGGCCTAAATACACCACAGGTCCATTTGTTTCTGTCTGATTTAGAGTGCTGATGTATGTGTGTGCATGTTTGGGTGTGCGCCATGCCAGTCACCTCTTCATTCCTTCCACCAGTGCCACCTCGTCAGGAGAGGAGGATATGTAGAAGGATGTGGGCGTGCCCTGGTGAATGCCCATCTTGATGCCATCCACCGTTTCCTCCTCCTTCACCTGCACCGTGTGGCAGAGACACAACGCCCGGAAGAACAGCTCCTCAGTCTCCTGACGAGCCAAGCGCAGAGAACGCGTCACGCACGACATGCGTTTTGGCACACAAGGAGAGGGTTGGGGGAGGGGTCCGACCGTTTATTAGTGGTTAGGGCCAACTTCTACTGTACATACATATGTAGAACATTAACCGGCTGTATGTGACTGGCATTCTGTCTCACCTTACCACCTGGTCCAGGGGAAGAGTCGATCATGTCCATGCTCGTTGCCCCTGGCAACACCTGTCCGTTGCAGATGGCGTGAGGCACGTAAACATGGCCATCCACACAGCACTCTATAAACTCCATATTGTTCTCCGTCAGAGTGCCCGTCTTGTCTGTAAACACGTACTCCACCTGGGAACACGCACATGTTTGGTTAGGTTTGGTTATGTCGTATGTGTGTGTGTGTGAGTGTGTGTGTGTGTGTGTGTGTGTGTGTGTGTGCCTTGTGGACGTAGCCACAACCTGTCCCAGCTCCTCGTTGAGGTCAGACGTGTTGACCTGGGCCCTCTCCCCGAGCTCTTCATCAAACATCTCATCGTCCCACATGATGAAGTAAGATCCCAGGAACTTCTGCATCTCCACGGTGACGTACATGGAGACGGGGATGATATAATTAAACAACACCATGAAGGCCAGGAAGTCTGTAAACGCCCTGATCAACTAGAGACAGAGAAAGACGGAGAGTTAGAGAGAGAGAACACATACCAGGCCACTACAAACACACTTTACACAGACTGATGAATTCTGGGAATTGTAGTTATGCAACTGACTATATGACGCTGCCTTTCTGTGTCAGTCTTCTGGTTGTAGAAGGGCTCATCTCTGTCAGGGTCAGCCTGCCACACATACTTCAGGACAGTGTTGATCAGAGCCTTGCTGATCAGAATGCATAGGTAAACTACCAAATAGGCATTCATGGACCTGGTGGTGGAGACAGACAGCAGAACAGACAGACAGGAGGGGAGAGACAGACGGCGGGTATGGATGTATTAAGATGGTAATCTATGACCTGTCTGGGTACACTGTGCGTGGTTAAACGGAGGCATACTTTTCTACAGCAGAGCGTTTCTGAGATTTTGACTGATAGTTCAGAGCCATCTTGGTCTCCATGCCTGTGTAGATGGCAACAGCTGGAAGACAAAACAACAGGGTCGTGTGTGGGATTAGATCGCAACGCAGATGACGGGAAGACACAAGAGACAATTTTTTGCCATGCAGCCCTGACAACACCATCAGCTGCTTGGTCACTTTGTCGGTCGTCAATACTAACTGTCAGTATGATGAAATGACACTTAGAAAACCTAGCTGGGAGCCATTTGATCTGCTGTGGGTAAACTACATTCCGTAATATTATAACTGATACAAGTCTGTACAGGCCCCTGCAGATTGGCATTTAACCGCCAGAACACACAACTATGTGTGTCTTCATCATTTTGTTTTACTAGAGGTAAACTAAGGCTCTTGGAGAATCAACAGAAATGTATGAATACAATTAATTTATAGCTCTAAAAATGTATGGATTCAGATTACTCATGTGAAGAGCAATGTCATATTTGTTCGTGTTCATGTCCGAAAAAAGTCATATTTGTTCTTGTTCATGTCAGAAAAGCCTTCAATTCTTTTTCACTATCATTGGAAAGAATAATCTCTGGAACACAGAAGTAAAATCTTGTTTAGTTTGGTCATCTGAGCAACAAACGGAGACTGCCCGCAGGGATTTGTTTTGTTGGAAGGGAATCTGAACATTCCACAATCCACTCCCATTCCAAATATGTATGACATCTAGAAATCTTGTGATGACACTAAAAGCTAGGATCTCACCATATATATGTTGGGTGTTTTTCAGTGTCGCCCCTCTAAGAAGAAGATTCTCAGATCCCAAAGGTCTGAAACAAAAATCAAATAGACTTCTTTATCATTCCATTAAATCGTTTTTAAGATTTAACATTTTGAGTCTATTTCTATTGACATACCTTGCAATGGGCTCGTTTCTGTCTGAATAAATATTGATTCGGCCCACAAATCTGTCAAGGAAAGAGGTAATGTGAATTAATGGTTTGCTTTCTCTTGCTTTAAACAAGTATTACCAGTACTGAATAGTCTATTGTGGCAGTACTGAACAATACTTGTATAGATGTGGTGTTGTGATTTACTTGTAAATCTGTGCCGTGCTGTGCAGTGTTGTGTAGTCTGGTATTGTTTAGTGTAGTATTGTATTCTGTTATGTAGTGTTGTGTTGTGTAGTATTGTTTAGTGTGGTGTACTGTTGTGTTGTGTAGTGCTATGTAGTCTTGACTGTAATCACTCACTTGTAGAGGTCTGGTTGTGGTTGCTCACATTCAATAGAAGCCAGAAGAGTATCAAAATCCTCCTCTGTGGTGAATGCCTTAGTGTCCTGCACAGCATAGTAGGTCTTTGTGAAGGGACAGAGGAATGGAATGATGGAGGAGGGATGGGGGAGGGATGGAGGAGGGGAGAGTCCGTTAGATCAGAGACCCTGCAGGCCAAAGCATGTTCTGCCCTTTCTCCGTCCGTCATTACCTTGTGACTGGACTCCCCGTCCAGGCTGGCCGTCGTGACGAAGCACGTGCCTTCCTCCCTACTGGTAGACAGCAGGATGAGGTCGCAGGGGAATGTCTCGTCTTCCTTCATCAGCACCACGTCACCCACCTAGGAGAGGAGGGAGGCAGGGAGGGAGGGATGGAGAGGGAGGTGTCCAGCTGATGTCTAAAGAAGCCAACTGGTTTAACCCCACTCCAGGCCTGAGGAAAATACACACCCTGAGTTTGCGGCTTTGCTTCCTGACCACCTCGCCGCCTTCCACCACGTTCACTGGACATTGGTTAATAGCGTTGTCGGCTTTGTGCCTGAGCCAGTCCTCATAGCCCTGTTTGATGGCCGTAACGGTGATGACAAAGAACAGAGGCAGTCCACTGGTGATGGGGCTGGTGGGGGTGTCGATGATCAGCTGAAGTGCGGGAGAGAGAGGATGTTGTTTTATTACCTGCTGTTGAATATCGGCCGAAGCCTGTCGAGACCTGACCTAAAAAAGCAGGTGTCAAAGAAACACCTTGGTGGCATTTTGACATCCAGTTTTCGGGGGGGGCTAGGTTGAAGATTACTGTATTTCTGAAAACTGGATGCTCTCCTATATCTCTGGCGTGTGAAGGGGTTTGAGGCCTTACCTGTACAAGAAATATGATTAGAAAGTAGAAATTGGCAACCCTCCGGAACTGCTCAAACAAATTCTTCGGTACAAAATTCCAGAAGGTGTACTGTGGAGAGATAAAGCGACAGCACATAGTTGTAATGTGGTTGTAACATGGTTTTACCACTGTTGTAGTGTGGTTGTAACAGGGTCATAACATGCTTGTGGATCTCACCTTAGAGGAGACAATGCGGTTGTCTGGGTATTTCTGGGGGATGTAGGCCTCAGATCCCGATGGG
Organism: Esox niger; assembly: GCA_016801105.1. NCBI lineage: Eukaryota > Metazoa > Chordata > Actinopteri > Esociformes > Esocidae > Esox > Esox niger. Next base: position 37,421 of record JACXGJ010001193.1, read on the forward strand.
GGTTCCTTGTGTCCAATGTACACCGTCCTGGTATCCACCCAGTTCTCCTCTCCAGCACACTGCAGACAGGACCAGAGGTCAAAGGTCATAGGTCAACGCCAGCTCGACATTGTTGTCACACCGGATATGAGGGTCTGGAGAACTTTTCGTTAGCCAAAACGATTTGAATGTCCGAAAGCCTGCGTGTTAAGGACTGCCCAAACAAGACAGTCGATTGGTTTGACGTATTGTCATGAGTCACTGATTGTGAGTCTTATTCCGTGTTCAGCGAATCAGGCTCTCCAGGTTAGGGAAAGATGGTTCTCACAAGGCTAGGTCAACCTGGGACAGCAGATCACACTGGGTCTAATAAGTGTCACCTTACCGCCTAACAGGAACGATGTCGGTCCTCTTGCCGACCCATTGCTTTAGTCATTGTGTCCATGTCTATCAGTGTTGTCGGATGTAGAACCAGTCTGACATACACAATACCATCCCAGTCAAAACAGTAAGTGACTTGAATGTGTAACAGGCTGATTTGATAGAAAACAACGGGGCAATCAGTGCATCCCGACAGCGTATGTGAGAGCAGGGTGAACGCTGGGTAGGTCGCCAATCATTCACCCATGCTTAGCTATGAAACGTTTACCCCAAACACACCATAGTAAAAAGATGGAGAAGCATTTGAACTCGCTGATGTTTTTTAACCCTGTCTGGAGTCAAACAAGAAAATCTGGTTAAGAGGAATCTGAATAAAATCAAATAGAAGCAAAAAAATTAAGCATGGCACACTACATCCCACTGCTGGCTAGTATCTGAAGTTAAGCAGGTCAGTCCTGGCCAGTCCCTGGATGGGAGACCAGATGCTGCTGGAAGTGGTGCTGGAAGGCCAGTCATTCTTCTCTGTGGTCAAAAAGATCAAGTCCTCCAGGCCAGCAAATGGTGTTAAGAGGATGTCTTGACTTTCCGTAGTCAAAAGAGTAGAGACAACAGTTATCGTAAGAGTACAGGTGTAAACTAATTTGTCCAATAGTGCTACATGTTTGCACATACATTTCCATCTACAGTAGTCTGGAGGACTAGATCCAGGCAGTCGTTGTCTTTCACAGGAGGACCGAAAGTTATTGGGTTTCATAAGTTTCATAGTCAACATTTCTGCTCTGATTTAAACGTTTAATGCACTAGAAGACCAGTTTAATGCACTAGAAGACCAGTTTAATGCACTAGAAGACCAGTTTAATGAACTAGAAGACCAGTTTAATGCACTAGAAGACCAGTTTAATGCACTAGAAGACCAGTTGAATGCACTAGAAGACCAGTTGAATGCACTAGAAGACCAGTTGAATGAAGTAGATGACCAGTTTAATGCACTAGAAGACCAGTTTAATGCACTAGAAGACCAGTTTAATGAAGTAGATGACCAGTTTAATGCACTAGAAGACCAGTTTAATGAACTAGAAGACCAGTTTAATGCACTAGAAGACCACCAAGGATGGTGCATTAGAGAAAAACCTTTTGCTTACTATTTCTTTTTTTTCTGTCATCCTGCGTCTGTCGGTCTCTATGTCTGTGTCTGTCTGGGATCTCTATAACAGCTGGCGAATCCACTGAGCCTCTATAATAAGCTGTAATCCTGTATTGGGCAGGCCTTCCGCTCTGCTCCGTTCTCTACTATAGAATCACTTTACTACAGCTAACGGTGCTGCCCTATGTCGTCTCAGTATGTAGCTCTTGGCAACTAAGTCTGACTTGTCTGTTGTTAGGCATTATTTAATACATATGTGTAGCAAAGATGTCATGCAGTGTTACAGAAACCTTCCCAGGAGCAGTATATAAGCCATTTTTAGACAGACCTCCCCTTGTTCTGTTAAGCAGACGTGTTTAGACATGTATAACAAACATAATTGTCAGACAGCAAAGCGTTCAGGTATATTTTTTTTATTTAATCAGGTTTTTACCATGTACAGACAGACATGTACACCAGGTCATGAATAACATTGACACATGTACAAGCGCAAACACAGACACAGACACAGAACACACAACACACGCGCACGCGCACACATGCACAGACGCACACGCATCTCCTGCTGTAGCTTCCAGACAGGTGACTGTAACCCCAGTCTGGTAAATGGGTTTCTGTTGCCCGGGATAGTTGCCCTGGTTTCAATTCGTTCCTCTAGGGGTAAGTCAGTGAGAAGTCACAGCCTCCCACTCATGTTACTCCCACAGGGGTTCAGCTATTTTCATCTCATCTTTGGAGGCGACTACATCTTTATGCATTTTTTGTATACATTTCAGCAACCACATAGGAAGATATCAAAGTAAATTATCGGTCATAAAGCACAACAGATATTTCACCTTTCGGTCACCTCCTGGTATCTGGTCAGATGCTCGAACAACATCTGCCATTCACTGAGACAAAAATGGTCTTATCTGACCAGAAACAGGCAATGGAAGGGATCATATGAATAGCCTTTAGCGGCACATTGCTGGTCCCCTTACAGGATGGCATCCAAAGAGGGGATATGAGTGGAGAAAGAGGAGGCCACAATAGACTATTGAGGAGGCCACAATAGACTATTGAGACACAGCCCTTGCTATCCGGCTTCAGATCTGATCTGAGTGAGAAGAGATGAGACAAGACAGGAGGAGAGGAGGTGGAGTGTCCTTCTGTTCTCTGTGTTTTAACAGCAAACCATCTGTGATTTCTCCTCAGCATATAAGAGCTTGCTCTTCCCATCTCCCTTCTCAAACCCACTTGGCGTCGGTGTCATTCGCTCTCTGCCATCTCCCGTTCTATCATTCACTGGAGCTCGCTCTCACACATCAGGAGAGGAGAGGAGAGAGAGAGAGGAGAGAGAGGAGAGAGAGGAGAGAGAGGAGAGAGAGAGAGAGAGAGAGAGAGAAATCTTCGTTCAGAAGCAGAGGAGCTCCTCCTCCATTGTCCTCAGCCTGACAGAGGAAATGGAGTCAGCCTCAATCGGACAAACAACCTCTACAAAGTACACACAACTCAAACAGTATCAACCTGCAGTCAATTTATGTTACTAAACGACCCTCCTTTCACTTTAAGAATTAAAATGCAACATATATGAACAGGTTTGCAATGAAATAGACCCTGAAGGCAAGAAACACGTGTTGAAACATGTGGCAGGTTTAATGATGCATACCAAGGAAAATCCACACCCCGGTCCCTGCATACATCACACATATACAGCACATCCTCCATGCCGGAGACCACTAATCACAGATCTAACGGGACAGGACAGGTGGAAATCCAGGTTCTTCACAGTCTTCACCAAGGTGTGAGTCTGGCTGCAAATAGGAGGGGGAAGGATGAGAAGCCTTGAGTGTCGGACCAGGACCTTGTTAGAACATCAGGAATGGTTACCGTCGATGGTAAACCGGTATACAGTTGTAGTCATACGTTTGAATACCCTGGCAGAACTTCTGACATTTTGGCGTTGACTGATTTATGGATAGGGATCATCTGAAGCCATTTATTATGACAGTTGTTTGGCTGCTTTTTAAATCATAATGATAACAGAAATCACCTAAATGGCCCTGATCAAAATTTTACCTACACTTGAATGTTTGGTTTTGTTACAGACACACAAGGTGACACACACAGGGGAAAATGGCAAATAGAGGTGAATTTCACACACCTCTGGCTTTTTAAATTGCAATTAGTTTCTATGTATGAATAGTCAATGAGTTTGTTAGCTCTCACGTGGATGCACTGGGCATGCTAGATATTGAGCCATGGGTAGCAGAAAGCATTACAAGGTAATGGAACATTATAAAGATGGAAAATTATATAAAAAGATATCCAAAGCCTTGCAAATGCCAGTCAGTACTGTTCAATTCCTTACTAAGAAGTGGAAAATTTGGGGATCTCTTGATTCCAAGCCACGGTCAGGCAGAACAAGAAAGATTTCAGCCAAAACTGGAAAAAAAGATTTGTTCAGGATACAAAAAAAGCCCACAGGTAACCTCAGGTGAAATACCGGCTGCTCTGGAAAAAGACAGTGTGGTTGTTTCAAGGAGCACAATACGACGATACTTGAACAAAAATGAGCTGCATGGTCGAGTTGCCAGAAAGAAGCCTAAACTGTGCCAATGCCACAAAAAAGCCTGGTTACAATATGCCCGACAACACCTTGACATGCCTCAAAGCTTCTGGCACACTGTAATTTGGAGTGATGCTTTATGGTCACAACCTTAAGCACTATGTTTGGACAGGGGTCAATAAGGCCTATAGTGAACAGAATACCATCCCCAGCATGGTGATGGCTGACTGATGTTTTGGGGGTGTGTGAGCTCTTAAGGCATGGGGAATGTTGTGAAAATTGATGGCAAGATGAATGCAGCATGTTATCAGAAAATATTGGCAGACAATTTGCATTATTCAGGAAGAAAAAGCTGTGCATGAGATGCACTTGTGCTTAGGGTCATTGTTGTGCTGGAAAGTCCAAGGCAAGTTGACCCTCCAGTGGTTACAGCAGAAAAGGGGGAAGGTTGTGGAGTGGCCATCACAGTCTCCTGACTCTCATTGAGCCACTGTGGGGACATCTCAAATGTGCGAAAAAAACTAAAAAAACTAAACATGGCAACAAAGAAAAAAGACTTAAATAACTGTAATGTACAACACCCTTGACTTAGACACCACTAAAACAACAGCGACAGAGAAAATGCCAGAGGGAAATATCTAGTGAACAACAGTGCAGTGAAAGATATCAGCGTGACCCTTTCCCCAATGCTATAGAAGGCAATGCTGTAGCTACGGTACCGTTCCTCCCAGTCCAACCAAAGAGCCTTGATTCATGAAGTACACTAGGACTGTTGTGTGGTAGTCGGGGCTCTATCTAACTTAGACAACACCTATTTCCTCTCCTCTTGGATTACATTCCTGACGAGTCTTGTGCCGTAGTCAAGTGGGGTCGTACCCAGCCAGGGGTCAAACAAGAATGCACAAATGGGTCACGCACACTTCACACAGAGGTGCATTGTGGTTATTGGAGTAATTACAGGAGAATGGAATGCAGTCCTCCGGGCTTTGAATGGAACCGCAGAGTGGTCAGCCTGAGCCTGCAGTAAGACAGATCAAATCAATGATTGTTGAGGGATCCTCCAGCTACTCCACTGGATCTCTCACACATTATACCGAGGCATACCAGTGACCTCTTCCAGCGCTACAGTCCTTTTGTCGTGGTTTACAATATGGAACCTTTCCACAGGGCACAACAGTGTCAATTATGTTTGACAGGTAGTGAAATGCCTTAGTGGTATCACAACACAAATAGAACCATACGGTTTCACTTCTCATTCGCCTGAGGCCCGAGAAAAGCATGTGTGCAGCTTGGATGTTGAAATATCTGGGTTGACTCAGTGTCTCGTAGTGGACGGTTGATTCCTCCCGCTTGGAGAGAGAGTGCTGTGGTCAATAGTGTCTGGCCACCAGGTAACGCTCTTCAAACACGTGTCTCTCTATCCCGGCTTAGCCCACCTTTCTCCGGCTACAGACACCTGTTAATAGGGAGCTTAACCAACTACAACGCTTTATTGATCACGTTTCAGCTTGTGTCAGGATTAAGCCAGGCATGTCTGCATCTAATCAACTGAAAGGGTTTCGATTAAGCCTGAGTTTTGATCCATCTGGATGTCATGCTAGACCTCTATTCTAGTGATTTTATCCCCCGTTAGTGCTGGGTCGGGGTTTCATCGCGGGAGAGTATTTATAGTGAAAGAAATAACATGGAGTCGAGAAAAATCAATGAAGACCTTTTGATATTGGACCCAAAGCGTATGCCATTTTTCTGTCGTGTTCCCTTAGTAGAGGCATCCACTTTGGCCTCGCTTCACACAGGCAGCCGAGCCACTTTGAAAGATCAGACGCTGCTTCCTTGTGATAAGCAATGGTTTCCTGTCATGGAGTAGTAGCGGAGGGATACATTTGGCACAACCGGGCTCCGTCTGTTCTGCTGCTGCTGAGTGCTCTATTCTGACTGGCTTTCTCAAAATCCAAAGGCAACGATTGTTTTGATGTGTTCAAGTTCTTTTTCGGTGACATTCCGAGAAAACACGAATACGCATCAGTTCACAATCTCCTTCCAGCAGGACTCAGACCCCAGCAGCTGGGTTGCTATTTCACTTCGCCCATTAACAACCCCTATTTTACGGGACAGACATGGGGAATGTGTCTGGAGAATAACAGGTATTGTACAATTATAAACAGGAAGTACAGGATAACCCCCGCCTCATTGCTAGGCCACATCCAGGAGTCAAACGGACAAGCCCTTAGATCTCCTAACACCCCTGCAGCAGAAAGACACAGACAGCGAAAGAGAGAGGAGACAGGCGGACCGACATGAGACCGAGAGCGAGAGAGAACGAGAGAGCGCGAGACAAACTATTATAACATCTGTTTACGTTCTACCGTAAATCAAATGAATTCGTATAATTTCCACTGCACGCTTCGGCAATGTGTACATTGTTCCGCCATGCCAGTAAAGTCATTTGTAATGATAAAGTGAGATCCAAGGTGTTAATATTTGATAAGGACATCGGCAGAGATGCTCATCATTGACAGCAGAACTATGAGAGATGGGGGTGAGGATGGGGAAGATTCGATTTCAGCCTCACTCCCTGCGGGACATGCTTGCCTGCCTGCTGGCTCATTCACAGTATCACAGACGACCCGGGATCAGTCCCACTGCTCTGTCTTGGCAACCAACAGCGCCCTACAAACCGCTGTAGATGTTGTTGGGAGTAGAAAGGTTTTCTGAATGAAAACTATGTGTCCTGTAAAATGCATCTCACTGGAGGCCATGAAGCCTTAACGGAATTACGCTAGCCCTGACAGTAACGACGAGAAGTGGAGATCTGTGCCCTCCCACCGCAACCAGGGAAACCACTAGCACTGAGCTAGCAACAACAGAAAAGAAATGGTGGGAGTAATTTAAGGTTGTCAGCGCTGAGGAGGAGCGATAAGAGGAATCTCTACAGTCCAGTCCCCAGCTTGTAAATAGCCGATCGTTTCACAGGCTTTAAATATCAGGAAGACTGGCAGAAAACACAGCTGGGGAAATAGCACTGTGACAACAAATCAAACACAACAAGTCAAACAATGTGTGTGTATGTGTGTGTGTGACAGAGAGAGAGACAACACGCTGTGTGGCCGTGTGTGTCCTCCGGAGATTAGGAGAATAATTAGTTGTTAGGCAAGTGAAGCCAAGAAGAAAAGGATTTACATTACAGACTACTCCCAAGGAGAAACGGATTTACACTACAGACTACTCCCAAGGAGAAACGGATTTACACTACAGACTACTCCCAAGGAGAAAAGGAGATTACACTACAGACTGCTCCCAAGGAGAACCAGATTTACACTACAGACTACTCCCAAGGAGAAACGGATTTACACTACAGACCGCTTCCAAGGAGAAAAGGATTTACACCACAGACCGCTTCCAAGGAGGAACGGATTCACACCACAGACTGCTTCCAAGGAGAAAAGGATTTATATCACAGACTGCTTCCAAGGAGAAACGGATTTACACTACAGACCGCTTCCAAGGAGAAAAGGATTTACACTACAGACCGCTTCCAAGGAGATATGGATTTACACCACAGACCGCTTCCAAGGAGAAATGGATTTACACCACAGACCGCTTCCAAGGAGAAATGGATTTACACCACAGACCGCTTCCAAGGAGAAAAAGGATTTACACTACAGACCGTTTCCAAGGAGAAAAGGATTTACACCACAGACTACTCCCAATGAGAAACTGATTTACACTACAAACTACATCCATAAGAAAAGGATTTGTACTACAGACTACTTCCAACAAGCTAGTATTCCTCTGCGGTCTTTCCACTTTGAACTAGGCACTCACAGCAGATAGAAAAATTATACGATTCTTTTTCTGTCCTGTACAGTAAATAAATAGATTTCCAGCACAATATTACAAAGACTTGGATTTCACATGGATCTGCATGAACTTATAGAAAAACAGATTGGGGAAGTTCTAAGAAAATGCCAGTGACCATTTAGGAACACCCTGGAATTTTCAGAGCCAAAATGGAGGACGGTTAGCGAAATTCTTTAGCGCCACAGGTGGGCTTTAATGTACGAGTTGAGACACGGAGTCGCAGATTGCAGCCCAGCTGTGGTCTCCATCTGCCTGCTTCTTGTGCTGCCCAGAGGTAAACAGCCCTGTTACCAAAGTTACCAAGAAACCCTGAGACTGATTCACAACAGCCTGAAATCACACAATCTCAAGTGGACAAACGCTTCAGACTGAGACAGTTCATACAACACTGAGATGCAAATCAACCTGATGCAAATACGCTGTCCCTACTCCTTAGCTTATAACTTTTACCTACAACAGTGGTTTGCTGAGGAGAGGGGGCATGGGCAGGGGGGACAATTCTTTGGCAGTGCAGTTCCGGTCGTCTTTACCATTGTGTCTCTCTTCATTGGACAATCTGGACAGTAAAGGCCAATCTTCGGGTCGTGTTTACACCGCTAATAGGCTTTACTGAATTCAGGAGTACGACAGGCCAGCTGTGCAAGGTGTGTGGCTCCCAGTGTGTATGTGTGTGTTTGGCTGTGTGTGTGTTTGTCTGTACATTACGTGCGGCTAGCCAGATGTTTCCGCAGTCATAAACCACTGAGAGAGGGAGAGAGAGGGGGAGGGTGAGGGAGAGAGAGAGAACGGATTCCATGAGGAGGTGACATCAAACTAATCAGTTTAAGCCCTGAGGGCACAGCCAAGGCAGACAGGCAGGCCAGGGTATTAGATCCAATCTGGGTTGCCCAGCCAGGCGGACCTCGAGATCCCCTAGGGCTTTGCCGCCCCTTGCTGACGTCACATTCAGAAAATGTGACGTGCCAAATCGTGCCCGGCAGGGTGAACAGTACCCCTCCTCATCCTCCTGGACTTTGATGTGACTCAGAGGGTAATAATCAGACTGTCTGGTGGCCCAGTGGGGGATATTAACTTGCTGGTCATCATGTCAGAACACAGCTCCATGTATTGAGTGAACTATGACCTTTGGAGTAAAGCCTCTTTTCAATGAACCGGGGGCTCACGGATCAGTTGTGTGTTTACACGTGCCTGCGCATGTTTGTGTCCCGCTCCACCAGGAGGTAGATCTCAGGATGATTACATTTAGCTCTAGCCCTGAACACCAGTGTCAAAGACAGGGAAAAACTGAAATGAAGCAGATATGATAGCCATAGAGACAGAGGGGGCCCAAAGAATGACAGAAGTGAAGAGATGGTCACAGTGAAAGACAGTTCACAGTGAAAGAGAGTGACAAGGAGTCACAAAGACAGTCACAGAGAAAAAGTCACAGAAAAACAGTCACAGGGGAAGACAATCGCAGAGAAAAACTTTGACAGAGGAAGACGGTACTTGAATGTCAACTCACACCCCAGAAGCCTTTAAGACTGTAGTCATCTATAACCAAAGGCAGAATGTTTTTCATTCATGTGAAGAGGTAATATAAGGTAACATCATGTACCATCTGTGGTCCCCGCAATAACCTTTGACCCGCAACGAACTTTGTGCTACAGCAAACAACTGCAGGAGCATGTCTCCTTATCTCTTCTCATCTCCCCTCTGTTCTCCCCTTCTCTCGTACTCTCTTATCGTATATCTTCTCCTATCATCTCTCATCTTAACATCTCCTATCGTCTTGTATCTTCTCTCCTCTCCTGCTGTCTGTGTTTGGAAGATGGAGCGCTCAGTTCAACAACAGCCAGCTGACTTATTACTGGATGACTGTGGTTTTACTGCCGTTACTCCGATTTTTCAGTCAGATCTGGTGGAGCCTCTGTGCATCAGGTCTCCAAGCCTGGCAAGACACGGACTCGGGGGTGGGGGGGTTCCACCCCCCACGGACTGCCAGTCACCAGAAGACTATACACAGTCCTTTAGCCAAAACCTTAAGACACATTTAATGTGTTCAAGTTGTTTCAAATCACCGGGAAGTAAAGGAAATGATAGAAAGGGAGGCCAGGGTGTGTGTAAAATGATCATCATACCAGCTTCCGGTTCCTGTTTGACATTATGACACATTGGACCAGCCCAACTCTGGAATGCCATAATCACACGAGTGACATAATACACAAGCCCTGTGAAGTCCATGGTTACACTGAGGGTGCCTTCTCATGAACTACTGCCAATATGTACCTGTGACGATTTTTGATATATAAATAAACCCTGAAACAAAATAGGTTCAAGAGATCTCATTGCTCTTTTAGTCAAAACGCTCAAAGTTTTCCCATATTCCAGTCAAATGAAGCAGAAACAATGCATGAAGAAATGTACTGTATACCTCTCTTCATCTATTCGTCAGCTGAAAAATGACCATGTTTCCGGAGTCCACTATAGTATTCAAAGCACATATTAAGTGGCCCATTTGTTGATATGGTCTAATGCAAGGACACAAACTCCACCTAACCACCTAACCATTATCAGCTTGTAGTTATGCACATGCACAACATGTCGGTAACAGAACATTACCTACATGTCCTTCTATGAGGTTCACCAGAGCAGAACACTGTATTGGCTGTTCTAAATAACCCCTACCTGACAGAGGCAGCGATCTGTCTGAAAAAGACACTGTCCAATCACCCACCTCATTCAAAGCTGTAATTACACAACAGCACAGGTCATAGCTGCACATCCTAGACAATAATCCAATTCAGGAACAAGGACATATTGTCGGACATGCAGCAACTGCAGTTCACACACATGGTTGATAGAAGGCGTGGCGATAACGCCGTGGTACATCATGGCCGCGTGGTTTCATACAGCCAGCAGGCCGCTATAAGACTCAGTAGAGGCCTGCTGCTGAATCACTGTTATTCCACCGCTGCCTTCATACTGATTGGCCAGAGGAAGATGCTATGCTGTACTGGTCTAAACCTCCTGGGCATTCGCTACACCAGCTCCACATAAATCACTGATTCCCCTTTCTTGTTTGTTTCCAGAAACACACACACACACACACACACCACTCTGCGGATGCCGGCTCGAAGAGAAACGTGGGGGGATGGAGAGTTAACGTCCAATGTCTGACACGCGCAGCTAAATGCAATTCACACTTGTCATTATGAAGTTCACATGTACGGATTGTTTAAATATAATTTAAGTCGAACTGTGTCATTGACCTGAGCTTACCAGCACTGACCTGTGGACTGACCTGTGGACTGACCTGTGGACTGACCTGTGGACTGACCTGTAGACTGACCTGTAGACTGACCTGTAGACTGACCTGTAGACTGACCTGTGGACAGACCTGTGGACTGACCTGAGTGGTTGGTCATTTTCCTGTTCCATATAGAGTGGAGTCTTTCTAATGTTTCTGATTTGTTAAATGTGGGATATATTATGTCCTAATATGTCGGACTGAGGGCTGGGGCTTTCACCCAGTTGAAGGCATTATCTCTGTTAACATAGGTTAACATAGGCTGGAGGGATCTCGTAAAACATTTCAAAGGCAGATCCTCTCCTCACCGTCAATACAAACCTGCCGGCAGTTCAATTGTGAAGCCATTACTATGCCTCTAAGTGTTTTGATTGATCGCTAGAGTTGGCAGGAAATAACTTTCTCAATGAAACTTTCCTGGCAGTGGCTGAGCTACAAGAAGCGTACATTCTATAGGCATAACTACTGTGGATGTAGGTACGCACGCACAGGCCCACACATGCACGTATGATTTAACATTTTTGATGGGAACAGAACAGAATAATTATTCTGTTTTTTATTTAAAGAATGTTTTCCTATTTTAATAACGAAACCTTTGGATCTATACTTAACCTGACCTCAGAGCCTAAACTTAACCTCTGATGTCTGCACCTAAAACAAACCCTAAATGTGTTACCCTAAACCTAACCCTTGATCTGGACAATGTATATTTCCTTATGGGAGAGAACTGTCAGGTCTTATCTTAGAGGGCACCTCTGGGCCCAATCTGTACAGTAAATTAAAACCAGGATGGTGTTTACTGCTAATGGTGTTTTTGGGGTTCTGCCCAGCTTATTGAGGTTAGCAGTACACATCCACGGTGTCATTCCTCTAACCCTCCAGCATGGTCAGAGACATCGTACGTAGCTATTAGTAGTGAAGTGATCGGAAACGGCCGCACCTAAATCCAGCATCCATGACTGTGTGAAGGTAGGAGTCCTATGGAGAATCTTTCCAGAGCAGCGTGTCCAGAGCAGAACCAGGCAGGTTTGGGTGTTGCACAGGGCACTACTGGGTGTAGCAGTGTAGAGGAACCACACAAATTATTCTATTTCCATTATTTGCCACAAGAACCCCTTGCTGATTACTTCAACATTCCAATTCAATGCACTCGATGTGCCATCCACCGTTTCGCTTTTACTGTGTTACAGCCACCGTTTCGGTTTCACTGTGTTACAGCCACCGTTTCGCTTTCACTGTATTACTGCCACCGTTTCGCTTTCACTGTCTTACTGCCACCGTTTCGCTTTCACTGTCTTACTGCCACCGTTTCGCTTTCACTGTCTTACTGCCACCGTTTCGGTTTCACTGTGTTACAGCCACCGTTTCACTTTCACTGTCTTACTGCCACCGTTTCGCTTTCACTGTCTTACTGCCACCGTTTCGGTTTCACTGTGTTACAGCCACCGTTTCACTTTCACTGTATTACTGTCACCATTTCGCTTTCACTGTATTACTGCCACCGTTTCGCTTTCACTGTATTACTGCCACCGTTTCGCTTTCACTGTATTACTGCAACCGTTTCGCTTTCACTGTATCACTGCCACTGTTTCTCTGTCATGGTATTACTGCCACTGATTCCCTGCTATGGTATTACCGTCACAGTTTTGCTGCCACTGTTTCACTGACACCACTGTCACTGTTTCATCAGCAGTGTTGCACAGCCATTGATTCACGGCCAACGGAAACTAAAAAGCTTGTCTCCAAAGTGTATGGTTCCATAGGTTCTAGATCCAGGAGTGGAAAAAACGGCTGTGCTTGGCTGTGGCTACAATCTGTCTTGCTGTCTGGTTGGTGCCAAGCAAGGTCTTCAACTCCATCTCCACTGTGTGTATGTGTGTGTGTTCTCCAAGGCTAACAGGCAGTGTGTCAGACAACAGCGCTAATCTGAGGCCAGTCACCAGTGCCAGTCATCCAGTCACATGCTCTCTGCCTGACTTCCATTAACAAACTGCCTGTTGTCTAAAGCTATGACTGACACACACAAACATACACATGCAGAGGAAGCAACGCATTTTACATGCTGGGAAACACCCACTAAACTCCATTCAATCAAACAGCAACCATATAGAAAGCCTCGTTGTTATATTTTAGCCTTTTGGATCATCCATCATAACTGAAATATGAATCGTAAGTAAGTGTGCAAATGCTTCCTCAACAGACCACCTTTGTGAATTCTGTGCAACTCCCGGCACACATATTCAGTGAATACCCACTATAACTTACTATTTAAGACAGCAGCCAATAGGATATTTGAGCATAATGTACATATGGAGCCAATTCAATACTGTATTTGGCACGAAATAGCTTTTTAAATCTATTATACGGCATACAGTAGCCTTCATGTAGTATTCAATGGAGTCCGATATTTTGAGATAAAAATGTTTTTTTAAAGCACTAAAGGATTGGACATTCATTTTTACTTAATCTGTAACATCATGGAACTACACAGGGGGGAGTCAGTCCTGGAAGAGACAGACAGCCCTGGAGGCGACAGACAGCCCTGGAGGCGACAGACAGCCCTGGAGGCGACAGACAGCCCTGGAGGCGACAGACAGCCCTGGAGGCGACAGACAGCCCTGGAGGCGACAGACAGCCCTGGAGGCGAAAGACAGCCCTGGAGGCGAAAGACAGCCCTGGAGGCGAAAGACAGCCCTGGAGGCGACAGACAGGCCTGGAGGCGACAGACAGGCCTGGAGGCGACAGACAGGCCTGGAGGCGACAGACAGGCCTGGAGGCGACAGACAGGCCTGGAGGCGACAGACAGGCCTGGAGGAGTACTTATAGTCAGGCTCTGGTCATGTGAGGGGTAGTGACCCTCATTTGACACATCTGATCTGATCATCCCTTAATAGCATAACTCTGTAAGGAGGAGCTCAATTTCCCTAAAAAAACTCTACTCTCAAACAAAGCAACACTTTAAAGAGCAAATGACACTTGATTACGCAGTTAATAGATACCAAAATAAATGTTGAAAAACATAGCAACGGAGAGATAAGGAGGGGAGTGACAGAGAGAAAGAAGAACTAGGTACAATGAGTGACAGAGACAGAAGGAGAATGAGTTTGAATAAAGAGTATTTGATTCATAGTTTTCTCCGATGTTCTCCTCACTGCAGTGAAGAGAGATTAAGAGAACGAGTGAGGCTAGATCTGAGTTGTCATCTAATCCTCTAGACTAGAGAGGGCATTCGTGTGCGTTAGTGTGTGTGTTTTGGCTGTGTAGCATCACTTTACTACACCCCTACTGTCGATCCGTCGTCAACTACCTATAAAACATTCAGCAGAGCCGGGTCCAAAGAGTGTACACACCAGTCGGGAAAACGGGTTAGAGATA